>SJYC01103783.1:0-47314 GCA_006408675.1 Madoqua kirkii | reverse complement strand
CCCATCTCTTTCAGAATTTTCCACAGTTGATTGTTATCCACACAGTCAAAGGCTTTGGCATAGTCAATGAAGCAGAAATAGATGTTTTTCTGGAACTCTTGCTTTTTCCATGATCCAGCGGATGTTGGCAATTTGATCTCTGGTTCCTCTGCCTTTTCTAACCATGAACTTTCTGATGTTCAAGCTGATTTTTGGAAAGGCAGAGGAATCAGGGTTGATAGGTAAAATCTGAGAACAGATTTCAGTATCCATCAGATTAGTCTGAAATCTTGTATTACATGTAATCATTTTACCCTTTGCTGTTAGTGCTGCAAGGCTAAATGAAATAACAAAGGAAAAGAAAATGTAGCAGAGTTCTTCTGCCTCTAGAGACCAGTCTGCTTTTCACCAGGAGACGGGCTGCTTTGACTACAAGGTCACAAATGGGACAGAGGGATTCTGGCCCTGGGTTTCGGGGACTGTGGGACAGGCTCTGCCTTGACCCAAACTGAGCTGAAATTCCAGAGAGATGGATCAGAAACAGAAATGGATGCCAAAAGGAAGTGATAACCCATTTAGGACAGGCACTGAGTTGGAGTCTTCATCTCTTCCAGCCGACTCTAGGAGACTAACAGACCGCACTCTTCCTTTCACAAGGTGGAAAGGAAGTGGAGAGACTAACGTTGCCTTTTAAATCGAGCTGGTTTGCTCTTCTGGACTGACACAGAAAAAACAGCTTATTGTCTAAATGGCAGCAATCTGATGTTTATTTCCTTGGAGACATGCAATGATGCATGAAACTGGACAGATAAGGGATCCTGCTTTCTCCTGGGTGATCCTGCTCTCATCTACTTTGGGAAGAACACTATACTTGTAAGAAAGGAAGTACAGTGTAGTAAAGAAGAGCACAGGTTCTGAGAATCCCTTGGTGGTCTGACGATTGGGACTCTGCACTTTCGCTCCCAGGGCCTGGGTTTGGTCCCTCGTTGGGGAACTAGGATCCTGCAAGCTGAATGGTATGGCTAACAATTTTTTTAAAGAAGGAAAAAAAGAGAACACAGATTCTAGTGCGGACAGGGCAGGTCTGAATCTTATCAGTTCACTCAGTGAATCAATATTTATTAAGTGACTATTATATTTCAGGTGATGTTCTTGGCATTAAGGATACATCAGAATACAAAGGAGACAAAAAAAAAAAACAAACCCCACAAAACTCCTTCAATGTATTCACAGGGTAGGGAGCTAAGGACAGTCTATAAATGATACTAATAAGCATAATAAACCACAGTAGGCTAACAATAATGAGTGATAAAAATAAGAGCAGGATAAGGGAGACTGGGCATTTCAGGGACGGCCAGGGTGGGCCTATTTGAGAAGGTGACACTTGAGCAAAGGCCTGAAGGAGGCAAGGGAGGGAGCCATGCAGAGGCAGGACATGCTAGGTGTACCCCAGGGATCTTCAGGAGGCCTGTGTGGCTAGAGTGGCTGAGAGGAGCAAAGCAGGGGGTGAGCAGAAGTAATGGAGAAGCAGGTCACGCAGATCAACTTGGAGAAGTTGAGAACTTTTCTAAGCCTGAGCTGTCCAGCATGGTAGTTGCTGACCACAAGTAGCTTTTAACATCAAAAGAACAAATTCAGTACCGCATTTTAAGCACTCTCAACAGCCACGTGTGGCTAGCAGTTAGCCACAGGACAGTGCAAATCTACGTTTCCATCACTGTAGAAGTTCTATGGGTTGGCACTGTGGGAACCTTGGTTTTAGATTCTGTTAGGAAACAAAAGGCATAGTACTAGTGTCCAGCTCATAACATTTCCAAGGTCAAGAGATGACCCATGAAAGAGGCCCAGCACAGTGACTGCCACATAATATATGCCCCACAAAAAAAATACCTCTTGCTTCTTTTCAGCTTTACAATTTGAAAGTTTTATGGCTGCTCTCACAGTACCTTGGCATAAAAACTACCTACTCATGGGTCTTTCCTTCTCATTAGACTATAATGGTCTCAAGGACAAGGGCCATGCTTATGCACCGTTGTGATTCCAGGACTGAGCAAAGAACCTGGATCAGAGATATTACACGCACAGCTGCGGTGGCTGACACACGGTGCTAATGAGGCCAGAGTTCTTAACCTCAGTCTTGGCTGCCCTGGCTTGTTATTCAGATGACTTTGCAAGCCTGGCATATTGCACCCTGCTTCTGCCTTCTCAGTGCCCATGCTCAATGACCCAGGAGGACAGGTGGCAGGTCCAGATGCACTGGTTCAAACCCAATCCTACTAAAATAATGGGTTTTTGGAGTGAAGCCTCAGAGACCTTCCTGTCACTTATTTTTACATCTGAAAAACAATGCAAAGTTGTGGGATACAAGTCCTACTTCATTCTCCTTGATATTCTCTGTACTGTTCATTGAACTTATCTGTAAGCTGGACATTATGCATGTGTGTGTGCCAAGTTGCTTCAGTCCTGACTCTTTGCGATCCTGTGGACTATAGCGTGCCGGCTCCTCTGTCCATGGGCTTCTCCAGGCTAGAATACTGGGGTGGGACTGCCATGCCCTCTTCCAGGGGATCTTTCCAACCCAGGGATAGAACGCACATCTCCTGCAGCTCCTGCATTGCAAGCAGATTCTGTGTGCTGAGGCACTGGAGAAGCCCCAACCTGGACATTATACTTCCTCTTTATTCAACCACATCAAGGTATGCTTAAGATCCCATCAACCCATAGGATGGTGATAGAAACTACAGAAAAAAGATCCTCTTATTTATCCTTCTGTCATTTATCAATCCATCTATCTAACACCTAGAACCAACAACTTAAAATGGATTGAGTGGATTCACATCCTTTCTTAAAGTGCTTCATAGTTATCCTTATTCTCACCTCTTTACATAGTGGAGTGGGACAAATATTTACTAACATCATTTCAAACAGGTAAATAAAAATGCATGATTTGTCCAGTGTAAAGAGAAAAAAAAAGGGATATGACCATGTACTTGTTAGAGCAGCTCAGGTAGAAATGTAACGTTAGCTGCCCCGTAAATGTAACATTAGCTTGTCCCCATGGCGCTCTCATGAAGACGAGAACCAGGGTCATGGCCTCCTCTGGGGGTGACCAGCATTGTAAACTGGGACTGGAGTGATTTTTAAATTTTTTCGTTCAGACTGAGACACAGTAGGTGAGTAGGTGGTGAGGGTTTGAGACTGAATCAGGGCACAAGGCCATTGGGGGATGTGATTAGGCTCAGTGGCTATAAGCACACTACAGAAAAGCAGACTGTTCTCCCACTAGGACTTCCTCAGCAAGCTGCAGAGTGCGTGGGTCAGATGACTGCATGTCTCTAAGCTTGCTGGCACACCCACTGCATTGATTTGGAAGCCTGTGAGGTATGTACATGAAAACAAATGGAAGCTGTGGATATTAGCCCTGTTTTTCATCATAAACAACAAAGAATGTAGACTGAGGTCCTGATTAGAAGAGTAAAGTCAGTATATAAAAGCCAAAGAGAAAATACTCCATCTACCTCCCTCGCCAATTAAGGTAGTGGAGCTTGTGTGTACAGACATACAAGCTGGCAATGGGACATGCTCCCCTTGTATACTGCTGGTGCTAAGTAAATGTCTGCTAATAAGCAAAAAGTGGGTGGCAGGATGGGACTCTAGGGGCAGGCGGCATTTAGCTCATGGGTATAAACTGAAAGTAGCCCATGCTCACCTTGGGATTCTCTATGAGCTTGTGTGTACAGACATACAAGCTGGCAATGGGACATGCTCCCCTTGTATACTGCTGGTGCTAAGTAAATGTCTGCTAATAAGCAAAAAGTGGGTGGCAGGATGGGACTCTAGGGGCAGGCGGCATTTAGCTCATGGGTATAAACTGAAAGTAGCCCATGCTCACCTTGGGATTCTCTAGTAGCTCAGTCGGTAAAGCGTCTGCCTGCAATGCAGGAGACCCGGGTTCAACCCCTGGCTCGGGAAGATCCCCTGAAGAAGGAAATGGCAACCCACTCCAGTATTCTTGCCTGGAGAACCCCTGGGACAGAGGAGCCTGGCAGGCTATGGTCCATAGGGCCCCAAGAGTTGGACATGACTGAGCAATTGAGCACACTAGCTCACCTCCGAAGTGTCTCTCCAACAGGGACTAAGAGCTCTTAACTGGTAATGTTTTAATCTGATTTTCCAGATTACCAGCAACGTGAAGGGGTTAACTTAAAAAAAAGTCAGCTTATTTTCTAGATGGTGGTTTAGTCACTAAGTCATGTCTGACTCCATGGACTCTGTTTATAGGATTCTCCAGGCAAGAATACTGCAGTGGGTTGCCATTTCCTTCTCCAGGGGATCTTCCCGATACAGGAATTGAACCCTGGTCTCCTGTACTGCAGGTAGATTCTTTACTGACTGAGCTATGAGAGCTTCCCTGATGCCTGAGCTGGTAAAGAATGAGGTGTCTACAGTGCAGGAGACCTGGGTTCGATTCCTGGGTTGGAAAGATTCCCCTGAAAAAGGAAATGGCAACCTACTCCAGTATTCTGGCCAGGAGAATTCCATGGACTGTACAGTCCATGGGGTTGCAGAGTTGGACATGACTGAGCAACTTTCACTATTCTCTAGAACCACTAGGTAAATGTTGAATCTATGTGGGAAAAGGTAAAAAGAAACATTTGCATATCATAAGTGGACCTCTGGATCTATTTTGTAAAAAAAAAAAAATGCTTATTAGCAGGGGGCTTGCCCCTCCTTAAGGCAGGGAAAGGTCATCACAAAATCAAAATGCAAAACACTGTTAAAAACTGAGAGGTATTTTAATCCTCAGAAAAGGATAGATTTAAAACTACTTAATACTTTAGCTCTAGGAGCCAGTACAGGATTCTTTCTCAGGATAAAAATAACTAATTTGTGAGTTCTTTTCTTTCAGTACTGAGTGGGTTCCCTCCTCATCTTGCTTGGTGTTATGAGTCAGGCCTTGTAGCAATGCTTTGAGGTAGATCTGCAACATCCTGTCACTTACTCAGTTTGTATTATATTTACTGAATTCCAGGGCTTCCCAGGTGGTGCTAGCGATAAAGAATCTGCCTGTCAATGCAGGAGACAAGAGAGTTCGATCCCTAGGAGGGGAAGATTCCCTGGAGAAGGAAATGGCAACCTACTCCAGTATTCTTGCCTGGGAAATCCCATGGACAGAAGAGCCTGGCAGGCTACAGTCCACAGGGTCACAAAGAGTTGGATACAACTAAAGCGACTTAGCATGCATGCACAATCAGGGATTCTTGTCCCCAGTGGAGCTTCAAGGCCAGGTGGGGCTGGGGGGGGGTGGACACAGATGAGAAAACATGCATTATAAGATAGAATAAACGCTATTAGAGGAGATCACAGGATGTTATCAGTACTTTATAGAGACACATGACCAAGATTTGAGGGGCAGGGGGATAGGGAACGCTTCCTGGAGGAAGTAACACTTCAGTTGAGACCTCAAAGATAAGCAGAAGTTACGGTGCATTCTGAAGGAGATCAATCCTGGGATTTCTTTGGAAGGAATGATGCTAAAGCTGAAACTTCAGTACTTTGGCCACCTCATGTGAAGAGTTGACTCACTGGAAAAGACTCTGATGCTGGGAGGGATTGGGGGCAGGAGGAGATGGGGACGACCAAGGATGAGATGGCTGGATAGCATCACGGATTCGATGGACGTGAGTCTGAGTGAACTCTGAGAGATAGTGATGAACAGGGAGGCCTGGCGTGCTGTGATTAATGGGGTCGCAAAGAGTCGGACACCACTGAGCGACTGAACTGAACTAAACTGAATCCAGGCTAAGTGATGGGGAGAGAAAGTATCCCTGGCAGAGAGCACAGCCTTTGAAAAGCCTGGAGGTGAAAAAGAAATGAACAGTTCAGTCCTGTTAGGATGTACAACCATCTTCTCAGACCCTGGGGTTCTGTTAAGACAATTAAGCCATAATGTCTTGAGGATCTACTGGGAGAAATACTCATTTTCCCCAGGGCTTAGTTTTCCGGTAGAACCCAGTTGAGAAAGTATTAAGTAGAGACTGTTCAGGATGTGGGGACAGGTGAGGGTGGAGAGAAAAGCAGGAAGAGGATTATGAAGGGCCTAGTAAGACACATTCATTTTTTTCATCTTGTCATTAAGAAATGGCAGTTTTACTAAATTAACTCATTGGATGGATATAAAACACCACACAATGAAGAATAAAAATTTAAAACAAAGCACAATAGATGGCATTAAAACATTAAATAAACCCCCTCAGATTTAAATACATTCTGTCTAATCTTTAAGCCTGAGCTTGTCTCAGTCATTCCTATAGTCAATATTTACTGACCACCAGCTCTGAATGACCATTAGGAACACACAGGGCAGACAGCGTCCCTGCCTTTCAGGAGCTCAAGGTTCTTGCTGAAGTCTTTCTGACACATTCAGCCCACAATGGCCTGTCCCATCTTTCAAGGCCTAAAATAATTGTTTCATCATTCACTTCTTTTTGGCATCTAATCATAATCTCTTTTGGGCTGTTATCTAATGTGGCATATGTACATTATTTTTAACTAAATAAACTCAAGGACAGGGTCTATGTGTTTTATTTTGTTACTATTTGTACTATAGAATTAAGCAAGAAACTGAGCAGTGTAAAATCTCAAATATTCACTAGATTGCATTCTGCCGAGAACATATATTTATGTATATTCTATATGCCTAAGTCTTTAAATCTGAGAACAATTCTGAGACAGGCTTGTAAAGAGAAAATAAATGTGGTCTTGGACATGTATATGCACACAAAACTTCAGATCAGAAAACAAAAAACAAGTACAAGAAGCCCTCAGCATAATTAAATACATACACAAACCTCCACATTTATTTCTATGTACTTTAGTACAAAAAGAGGTCAAGGAATTTAAAGAGCAGCCAAAATTATTAAAAGGACAAACTGAAGGACAATCATAATACCTAATTATCTTAGGCAAATAGTGACCATGAAAAAAAAAGTACAATCAGGCCATCTGCTCGATTAGAAAGGTAAGGATATTTCTGGGATCATGTTCATGGTGAGTGAGAGACTGTGGAACAGAACAGCTTCATGAGAAGCAATTCTAGAAGACTGAAAAGGGGACAGGGTAAAACTGTGGAGTCCACACTGTTTCAGGGGAGAGCGAAATTACACTGGGCTTATCTGGTCTAGTCATGACTATAATAGTCTAGATGGGGTCTCATAATGAGGAACTGTCACAAGAGTACAACAACTAAATTAAAGAGGCAGGCCACCCCACCTTAAAAAAACAAGATTAAGAGGGCACTGCTGATGAGGTCACACTAGTTCAGGACAATGAAGGCCAGGAGGGATGGTCATAAATCTGTGATTATGACTGGCACACACATTGAACTCAGCTGTTTTCCTCATCCAGATTTGAAACACCTGGCCAAAAATGCCTTTATAAACTTGAATGAGGTACCTACTTTACATCAATTATAAAGGAACAGATTACACAGGAGAGGTGGTATAGCAAAATAACTGAGAACATGAGCTCTGGAAGTCAAGACTGCCTGTGTTCACAACCCAGCTCTGCTACTTACTAGACATGACCGGGGGGCAAATTTCTTAATGCCCTTTATCTCAGGAATCTCAACTAAAAAATGGAGGTAATAACAGGACATATCTCATAACATTGTGGTGAAGAATGTAACACATGAAAATACTCAGGAAACAGAAGGGTCTGGCACATGGCAATCGGTCAGTAAGTTCTAGCTATTAATGTGAAAGTGAAGTCGCTCAGTCGTGTCCGATCCTTTGCGACCCTGTGGACTGTAGCCTACCAGGCATGGGATTCTCCAGGCAAGAATTCTGGAATGGGTTACCATTTTCTTCTCCAAGGGATCTTCCCGACCCAGGGATTGAACCCAGGTCTCCTGCATTGGAGGCGGACACTTTAACCTCTGAGCCAACCTATCAATATACTTATAGAATTCATTTTTTAAAATCAGGAAAAAAAAAACTGATTTTTTAAACATTCAAATATACTAATATTTAGGAATGGGAAATCAATGGATGGCTACTCACAGAACTGGGACACACTCAACTTTAAGGTTAGTGATGTTTGGATGGGATGAACCAGTAAAGCAATGCCCATTTTCCATGTTTTTAGCTCTAGAAAGTAACGATTATCAGCTCTGATAACCCCTTTTTCATTACTTTACAAAAGGCAGAGAAGCAATATGAGAAAAGGGGATAGAGAAGAGAGAATTAGATTTGCAGGCAAGGTGGTGTTCTCAGAAATAACACTGCAATCAAAGGTGCCCAATTGATGAAGTTCAATTTGGCTGAGGTCTTCTAGGATTTCACATCTATTAAAAAAGCTTTCAGATGGGATGGGAAGGAGTCCCAGTATTCCACCTTCAGTTAAGGCATTTTCTTGTTCACCCACTGAACTCCACAAAGGTCTTCTTCCAGTGTCAGGTCAGGCTCTTTTTGCCTAAGGGCCTTGGCAGGTTAATTCCTCTTCTGCCTGGAACCCTGTAACTACCTCATCACCCACCTTATGACTACTTCTTCCTTATCCTTAAATTTCCAACTTAAAAGCCACTACTCCTGATTCTCTTATTTAAAATAGGTCTCTATTCATATTTTTTGTCTCAGCACCTAGTTGGCTTCCTGCACAGCCTAATACTTTTCACAATTTGTAATTATTTCATATGCTTATTTATTTTTACTGTCTTCCCCACTAAATAGCTCCATGATGGCAGAGAACATCTTTATTCATCACATCATCTTCACTTAATCTTAACATTGACTAGCATACAGCAGGCACTCAATATGTTGAATGAATTATGAACCAATGGCCCTAAGGCCTCTTTCAGCTAAAATCAATAACTATTAGATAACAGAACAAAAAATATCCAGTGTAAAGGTGGGGTTTCTATGGATGGGCCTAGGAAGTATCGGAGTGACACCTCACTATGATCAAGCTAACTAAATGGCTCCATTCCAAGAGGTTTAGTCACAACTTGACTGATGTAATATACTAGTGACTATCACCTTCCTCAAACAGTGACTCTGTAAGTTTTGCTTTCAAATTTGCCTTACTCATTCTAACAACTGGAGAACTAGGCCCAAACTTCTAAACATGGATTGGCTACGTAAGACTTATCTGAGGAGCTTATTAAAAAGACAGGTTTCTGGACCAAAACTCCAAAAGATTCTTGTTTAGTACTTGTGTATAAGGCTCTAGAATCCATATGTTTAAAACTGTGGGTATTCCCTGGCAGTCCAGTGAGTAGGGCTCTGTGCTTTTACTGCAAAGGAAGAGGGGTTCAATCCCTGGTTGCCAAACTAAGATCCCGCGTATCAGCGTGGCCAAAAACTGCTTATTTTGCAATATATGTATAGTACACAATTCAAAAGATACAAAAAAGTTTACAGCAAAATCTCCCTTTCATTCCTGTCTCCCAGTCTCAAGTTGCCCTTTTCATAAGCTAACACTGTTAGCAATTTTCTTATGTATTTCTCCAGATCATATTTGCCTAAACAACATGTATCCTTTGTTTCAAACACCCACCTGCATATAGAAAGAACTATTTCACTTTTTCTTTTCCCATTTAACAATATATGCTGGAAAGGAAGATATCTGTATTTTTAACAAGCATCCTAGGTGATTTCTGATGGAAAGCCAAACAGGAATCACTCATTGGCCCAGAGTTAGGTTTAAGTTCACTCCACTAATGAATGGTCTTTCCCTGATAGCTCCCATAGGAAAGCGTCTGTCTGCAATTCGGGAGACCCAGGTTCGATGCCTGGGTCAGTCAGGAAAGTCCCTTGGAGAAGGAAATTGCAATCCACTCCAGCACTCTTGCCTGGAAACTCCCATGGAATCAGAAGCCTGACAGGCTACAGTCCATGGGGTCGCAAAGAGTCCATGGGGACACGACTGAGTGACTTCACTTCACTTCACTCCACTAAAACACGTTAGAAACTCAAAGACACACAAACTCAAAGGTAGCCTTGCTTACATGACCTCTCCTCTCTCGTCTCATGGACACGAATTAAAACATTCTCTAATATCTCCACATAAGAAAAACTAGCCATTCACATGGATGCTCCCAAACTGTTGAGTTTTCAGTTCCAACAATCCTTTTCTGCTCAACAGCACCTGAAATCACAACCCAGACTATTCCTAGGTTACACAAGACATTTTGGTATTCGGGTTATAAAAGAGGATTGGTCTCCTCTAAACTGGGACTGTTTTCTCTTCTGGTAGTTAAGTAGTTTAATGGAGCACAACCGAAAATACTTCCTTCACTAATCACTACTGACCCAGCAGCATCCAATCCTCCAACTGCTTTCTCACCAGGTGGGCAAAAGCAATTAACTTAGAAACTGTAGAGAAGACCGCATGAAGTCAGGCCGAACTCGGTGAATTCTCGAGTTCGGAAGCCGGGAGATCCCGACTTTCTTCTCTCTTGGGGCGATTGGCGGGGGCCCGTGCAACACGCTCTAGCCTTCTCTCCCCACCTAGCCCAGGGACTGCAGGAAGAGTTTCCCTTTGGCGCGGAGCGAAGGCTTTCCTCCGCAGTGTCCCTTTCACCACGCGGGGCACTGCGCGGAAAGGCATCTCGCCTCCCCTCCGAGGAAGGAGTGTAAGGGGGCTCCACGAGCGTGTCAGGGGACCCACCGGGACACAGCGCCGGCTTATCCCTCCTCCCAGCTGGAGGGGCTCTGAAGGGCTTGGGGAGGGCGTGACTCCTTCCCCTCTCCCGGAATTCAAATGCGGTGACTGCAAAGGGGGGCTTAGGGGGCCCCCACCTCAGACGCACACCTTCTCTCCTCGGGCGTTTCTCCATCCTCTGGGCCTTCCCTTGAGTCATGACCCAGGCCTGGCCCCCTCGGCCGGCCGTCCCGGAGCCCTCTTGCCCGGTTCCCGCCCGCTCCCCACAGCCCCCCTCACCCAACATGATGGGGCTGAGCCGCCGGGCCAGGCCCTTGGACAGGTCGTACACGTAGAGCTTCACCGGATAGAGATTCGGCGGCTCCATCGGGACCCGTGGCGGCGGCGGCCACGAAGTCCCTCAGGCACCCGGCAGCGGCTTGGACCTTCCTGTACCCGACGGGGGAGGGAAATGGAGGGAACGGGAGAGCGAGCCCCGGCCCGGCCTGAGGGGCGGGGAGAGGCCGCCCTGGGCTGCTCGCGCCCCCGCACCCGCCACCGGCAACGACTACTGTGAGGTGACAGAGCGGGGACGGGCACGGTCCGTGCGAAAGACAGCCGGGGGCGGGGACGCACTTTCGCGCATGTGCGTAGTATCCTGACGGACGGCGAGGGGCGGGGTTTGGCGGACGGGGACGGGGCTTCGCAGACGGCGTGGTGGTAGTTCGGTTCCGGTGCGGAAAGCGCCTGCGGGAGTGGGCGTGTTTGCTAGACAGGAACAGGGTGCGCTGTGCGTGATGACGTAAGCGGAGTTGATTGGGTGCAGGAACACGAGCTTGCGCGTGCGCGGCGCCCCGCCTTCTGCCCAAATTGATCTCTTCCGAGAGTTCAAGGTAGGCGTGAAGGGGCTGTTCTCTGTTGTTTGTTGTTTGCTGGCCAGGGCTGGCTTCATTCTGCTTTGCTTATTCATCTTGCGAGTGCCCCGTAGTCTCGCGGTGGGGCGGCGTCAGCCAGAAGTGTGCAGACCCGAGGGGGTGGAGGAAACAGCCTCTGATCTCCGTTTCTTGCTTCTGGGAGAAGGCGGCTCCTGGCCTTGGAGGGCAGCTTCGTTTGCGACCTCAGTGGGCATAGCTGGCTGAGGAGTTGGGGGGGATTTGGGGCGGGATGAGGATAAGTGGGTCTGCTAAGAGACCGAGTACCTTGGACTGGGAATCTCCAGTCCAGATGATGCCGGAGGCGAGACTGGACCACTAGGTCAGGCTACCCAAGCACACCCATTAGAGGGGTTATCACGGGCCACCGGCCCTGAATCGTCCATAAGGGATATAGCTCAGGAGAGGCTGCTTCAGAAATGGTCCCGATGCCCGTTTACCTTTGCATCTCAATTACCAAGCTCTCCAGGCAGCAGGATCCAGCATCCACATTTCTCACAAGTAACCTGTAGCCTTTAGGACAGATCTCAGAGGATCCTCAGTTCAGTTCAGTCGCTCAGTCGTGTCTGACTTTTTGCGACCCCATGAATCGCACGCAGCACGCCAGGCCCCTCTGTTCATCACCATCTCCCGGAGCTCACTCAGACTCAACGTCCATCGAGTCCGTGATGCCATCCAGCCACCTCATCCTCGGTCGTCCCCTTCTCCTCCTGCCCTCAATCCCTCCCAGCATCAGAGTCTTTTCCAATGAGTCAACTCTTCACATGAGGTAGCCAAAGTACTGGAGTTTCAGCTTTAGCAGTGGATAACTTTTAGGTTTAAATTTACTTTGTTACTGATCTTTGCTTTCTTTCACCTAGTGAGCAGTAACAACATGTCAGGGTGGGAGTCTTACTACAAAAATCAGGGTGATGAGGAAGAAGAACAAGAAGAGGGCCTTGAAGCAGGTGGTAAGTGACTTTCATTAACATGTACCATTGTGTGTGTGTGAGACTTTCCCTGCCTATCTCTGCTGGATGACCCTTGCCTCCTGGCCCACCCTTCTCTCCCCAGAGAATCTCCAGTACTTTCCTCCCTTTGAACTTTGCAGAGCTGCTCTGAAAGTGAAAATGAAAGTTGCTCAGTCATGTCTGACTCTTTGTGACCCCCGTGGACTATACAGTCCATGGAATTCTCCAGGCCAGAATACTGGAGCAGGTAGCTGTTTCCTTCTTCAGGGGATCTTCCCAACCCAGGGATCGAACCCAGGTCTCCCAAATTGCAGGCAGATTCTTTACCAGCTGAGCCACCAGGGAAGCCCTAGGCACTTTTATTCGGGTCCTACTCTAGTCTATGGTACATTCCTAGTCTTAAACTTTTGCTGGGCACTGATAGATTGAGCTCCAGTAAATTACACTGAAACACTGGTATTAGGGGTCACCTTAGATGGCTCAGGTAAGATCCTTCCTCACCCAGGAAAGTAGTTTTTCTCATTCTTGGACCTCAATGCAAAAATGCTTTCACCCTACAATAACTGTAGCAACCAAAGAGTAAATGTTAGCAGCACAGATACAAAAGTCATTCCTTCACCTTAGCCTGGTGTTTTGGAAGTATGTGTTCAGGCAACACAGTAACACATAGGCCAAAGGAAAAGAAACAAGGGGTACATGTCTTGTTCAGTTAATAAGTTGTGTTCAACTCTTTGGGACCCCATGGACTACAGTACGCCAGGCTCCCCTGTCTTTCATTGTCTCTCAGAGTTTGCTCAGATTCATGTCCACAGGGGCAGTATGCTGTCTAACCATCTCATCCTCTGCTGCCCCCTTCTCCTTTTGCCTTCAGTCTTTCCCAGTGTCAGGGTCTTTTCCAGTGAGTTGGCTTCTTGCATCAGGTGGCCAAAGTATTGGAGCTTCAGCATCAGTCCTTCCAATGAATATTCAGGGTTGATTTCTTTTAGGAAATCATATACTCCACATACTGGTTAATTTAAGTCCTGGGTAGAAAATTTTAAAGTATTTTTATTAAAAGTGAGAAATATAAAAATGAAAGATCTGTAATCTATATAATCTACCACCCTTAAACAGCCATTACTAGCATTTTGGCAGTTAGCATATTTCCTTCCTTTATCTTTCAGAGTATATGTTTCCTGAGTATATATAGTCTGCTTTTGTTTGTATCTGATTTTTATATAATTGTAATCATAGTGCTTATATTTCTTCTTTTTAATTTATACTTTCAAAATTTATGTTTTTCAAAAAGAATTTTAAACATAAATTTGTGTGCCTTTTTTCTTTACTGTACTATAGATATATCTTTCCATGTAACTGCAAATATAGCCTCTATGACTCATTTTAAATGTGCAGTGGTTTTTTTCAGTCTACCTTCCTTTGGACATTTTAGTTTTCAGTTTCTTACTTTAATAAACAACATTGTGGAAATTTTTGCATAGGGTTTTTCCATATCTTATTTTTATTGGCTCAAGGTAGAATTTTTCTTTAAGGTTCTTGACACGTATTGCTATCTTGCTTTAGAAAAGATGGGTAAATAAATTTATTGCATTAGGAAGAGGCATAGACAAAAGGGAGACAACCAGATATTATATGTCTTTTTATGAAAAATTCAACATCACCTATAATGTAATTATGCCAGAAAAAAAAAAAGAAATAAAACCAAATCTGATGAAGTCTCTATAGGTCCTTTGTGGAAAAGACTGAACTATGTTAATCTACATCAAAAGAATGTAGTCAAGCAAAATCCAGAAGGTGGAAAACTATATGACATAGTATCTAGGTTCTTCGGCAAATAAATTATAAGAGACAAAAGACAGAGGGGCTGTCCATGGACTAAGAGGCTTTAAAAACTGTTTGTTTTGAGCTTTTATACCTTAAGTCTGTCTCTTATACACATCTAGATGTGTATAAGAGACAGGTATCTAGGTTCTTCGGCAAATAAATTATAAGAGACAAAAGACAGAGGGGCTGTCCATGGACTAAGAGGCTTTAAAAACTGTTTGTTTTTTTTTTTAAGTCAAAACCAGTGTGTAGGAATGTTGGCTTGGATGATTAAACTATAAAGAAAAATAATGAAAAATGATTACCAAAGTCAGGATGGTGGTTACTCTTGGGAGGAAGGAGGGCGTTAAAATTGGAAAGGGACCTGGAGAGGGCTTCAGGGGTGACTGGCAAGATTCAGTTTCCTGATGTGTTGATTTTAAGAATGCTCGCCTTTTTTTTTTTTTTGGTTGCATTGCATGAGCATGGCTTGCCAAATCTTAGTTCTCTGGCCAGGGACTGAACCCGTGTCCTCAGCAGTGAAAGCATGGAGTCCTAACCACTGGACCACAAAGGAATTCCCTAGGGGTGTTCATCTTATAATAATTCATCAGGTTATAGTTTTGCTTAATGGGCTTTTTAAAATTTGTTTTATATGAATAATAAACATGATAAATATGAAACAACTGCAAATAGTTCCTTCAAATTTTTTTCTCCCCATAGGAGATTATTCATATTCAGGAAGAGATAGTTTGATTTTCTTGGTTGATGCTTCCAGGGCCATGTTTGAATCTCAGGATGAAGATGAGTTGACTCCTTTTGACATGAGCATCCAGGTGAGACTACCTTTTCATTTAATTAAACAAACAAAAAAGTATTAACATCGCTTTAAAAAATGTGGACTCTTAGAAAACTTCGTTTGGATTGATAAATGGTGGTTAGCCTCCTAGGATGGCGACCTATACTTGCAGCTGAAAAAGAGTACCAGGAGTTGGAGAGCAGGCCCATTTTATTTTGGGTTTGAACTTCTGACCCTGGGAATACATTGCTCCCACCTTCTGTGTTAGCTCTGGTAGTAGAAGTCGGCTCCTCTTTCTCTAGAGATGTTTGTGTAAAGGAAGGACAGAAGTTCCAACAGTTATGCTGTGAGATAAGTCCTTTTTAAGTAATTATGTGGAAGCTGAGTATTACTTGTGATTGTGGAAGATTATTACAACAAGAGGACAAATAATCTGATTTTTATTCATTAATTTTATTTTGGTTGTGCTGGATCTTCATTGCTGCATGCAGGCTTTCTGTAGTTGCAGCGAGGTGGAGCTGCTCTTATTTCCACTGTAAGGGCTTCTCACTGCGGTGGCTTCTCCTTGCGGCACATGGGCTCTAGGTCATGCAGGCTGAGTAATTTTGGCTCCTGGGCTGTAGAGCCCGGGCTCAGTAGTTATGGTACACTAGCTTAGACGATCCTCGGGATGTGGGATCTTCCTCCACCAGAAACTGGACTCGTGTCACCTGCATTGGTAGGAGGATTCTTTTGTTTGTCTAATATTTATTTATTTATTAGGCTGCATTGGTCTTATGCAGCACTCGAGCTCTCTAGTTCTGCATATGAACTTAGCTGCTCCATGGCAGGTGGGGTCTTAGTTCCCCTACCAGGGACAGAACCCATGTGCTTTGCATTGCAAGGCAAATTCTTAACTACTGGACCACCAGGGAAGTCCCTGGCAGGAGGATTCTTATCCACTGTACCACCAGGGAAGCCCTGGACAATCTAATTTAGAAATGAGCACAACACTTGAATATACATTTCTCTAAAGATGGTCATATGTCCAAAAGCACATGAAAAGATGCTCGACATCTTGAGGCATTCAGTTCAGTCCAGTTAAGTCAGTCAGTCATGTCCGACTCTTTGCAACCCCATGAATTGCAGCACGCCAGGCCTCCCTGTCCATCACCAACTCCCAGAGCTCACTCAGACTCACATCCATTGAGTCAGTGATGCCATCCAGCCATCTCATCCTCGGTCGTCCCCTTCTCCTCCTGCCCCCAATCCCTCCCAGCATCAGAGTCTTCTCCAATGAGTCAACTCTTCGCATGAGGTGGCCAAAGTACTGGAGTTTCAGCTTTAGCATCATTCCTTCCAAAGAAATCCCAGGGCTGATCTCCTTCAGAATGGACTGGTTGGATCTCTTTGCAGTTCAAGGGACTCTCAAGAGTCCTCTCCAACACCACAGTTCAAAGCATCAATTCTTCGGCGCTCAGCTTTCTTCACAGTCCAACTCTCACATCCATACATGACCACAGGAAAAACCATAGCCTTGATTAAACAGACCTTAGTCGGCAAAGTAATGTCTCTACTTTTGAATATGCTATCTAGGTTGGTTATAACTTTTCTTGCAAGGAGTAAGTGTCTTTTAATTTCATGGCTGCAGTCACCATCTGCAGTGATTTTGGAGCCGCCAAAAATAAAGTCTGACACTGTTTCTCCATCTATTTCCCATGAAGTGATGGGACCAGATGCCATGATTTTCGTTTTCTGAATGTTGAGTTTTAAGCCAACTTTTTCACTCTCCACTTTCACTTTCATCAAGAGGCTTTTTAGTTCCTCTTCACTTTCTGCCATAAGGGTGGTGTCATCTGCATATCTGAGGTGATTGATATTTCTCCCAGCAATCTTGATTCTGCTTGTGTTTCTTCCAGCCCAGCGTTTCTCATGATGTACTCTGCATATAAGTTAAATAAGCAGGATGACAATATACAGCCTTGACATACTCCTTTTCCTATTTGGAACCAGTGTGTTGTTCCATGTCCAGTTCTAACTGTTGCTTCCTGACCTGCATACAGATTTCTCAAGAGGCAGGTCAGGTGGTCTGGTATTCCCATCTCTTTCAAAATTTTGCACAATTTATTGTGATCCACACAGTCAAAGGCTTTGGCATAGTCAATAAAGCAGAAATAGATGTTTCTCTGGAACTCTCTTGCTTTTTTGATGATCCAGTAGATGTTGGCAATTTGATCTCTGGTTCCTCTAGCTTTTCTAAAACCAGCTTGAATATCAGGAAGTTCACAGTTTCTGTATTGCTAAAGCCTGGCTTGGAGAATTTTGAGCATTACTTTACTAGCATGTGAGATGAGTACAATTGTGCAGTAGTTTGAGCATTCTTTGACATTGCCCTTCTTTGGGATTGGAATGAAAACTGACCTTTTCCAGGCCTGTGGCTACTGCTGATTTTTCCAAATTTGCTTGCATATTGAGTGCAGCACTTAAACAACATCATCTTTCAGGATTTGAAATAGCTCAACTGGAATTCCATCACCTCCACTAACCTTGTTCGTAGTGATGCTTTCTTACTGGGGTCCAGCCCCAGCAGGATCCAGGGGTACCCTCAGGAGAGATGGTGTTGGTGAGAGAGAGAGAGAGAGAGAGAGAGAATGAGAATGAATGTTGCAGTTATGAAAGTAGAGGAGAGGAAGAGGTTGATATTCCTTGGTTTACACAGAAAGCCAGTAAAGCCCCTACATGGGACTTGCTCTGTTCATGAAGGCCTCAGGCGCCCTATCGCCCTCAGGCAAAGGCGCAGAGCACCCTCTTGAGAGGGTCTTAGAAGCTCGGGCAGGAAAGTGAACTCACAGAGCCTCTGCACTCCAGGGGAATCACCTGAAAAAGAAAGAGAGAGAGAATAAATGACACGGGGAGACCAAGTCTCAGTGTGCAAGGCCCACAACTTTATTTTCAAAAGGAGCTTTTATACCTTAAGTTGTGCATACAGAATAATGGAAGATGCAGTCATGCAGGGTCAGCAGTCCTGACCCTTATCGAGACCAGGCTTTCTTTCTGCATAACTTTCCATTTACAAAGGTCTTAGGTGATTTACATCATCTTCTGGCCAGGAGGCCTGATAACATTTTATGACTCTTTCTTCTGATAAAGGTTAATCAACCAAAAAACTTATTTTCTCTAAAGGTGATTTTTCTAAAGTCTAGTGCCATTCTCTGAAGGCACTAGATAAAGTTGCATTCCTATAGGGCAAAGGTGCAGTGGGCTATAACAAAGAATTTATTAACTCAAGGTTTAATGTTGTTAATACCAAGGCTACTACTTATATTTCTATATATCAACTATATTAATTAATGTACTCCCAAGCACACAACAAAAGATATGAAAACTTAGCAGCAAGCATTGGTTCAACAATGAAACCCTCCACCAGTACTACTATAATAATTTTTAACTCCTCGAAAAGCTCTATATTTTTAGAATGTTTTAAGCTTCCCGTGCCTCTCATGGTTGGGAGGCTGTGAACAATCACAGGCATGGTTGTAAAAGTCTGGATTAAACTTGTCAGGCAAATTAGAAAGCCATCAGAAGGGTTTGAATTGAAACACTCCTATCATGCCCAGATCTTCCCTGGTGGCTCAGAGGTTAAAGTAAAGCATCTGCCTCCAATGCGCGGGGGACCTGGGTGCGATCCCTGGGTTGGGAAGATTCCCCTGGAGAAGGAAATGGTAACCCACTCCAGTATTCTTGCCTGGAGAATCCCGTGGACGGAGAAGCCTGGTAGGCTACAGTCCACGGGGTCACATGACTGAGCGACTTCACTTTCACTTATCATGCCCGGAGACTTATTAACTAGAGCCCTATATTGATTTTCTCCAGATTTTCTCCAGAGAAAGGTGGTCGGGGGTAGCCCCCTGTTAATGTCAGAAAGGTTTAGTGAGAGACATAAAATAGTAAGACAGACAGATTCTGGTTTTGGGGTAGATGCTCAAGCAGGTCCATGGGGTCCCTCGAGTCCTGATACACCTAGCCTGTTAGGTCTCTTCCACATGACCTTGTCATGGATGGGATCTCCCGTGCTGGCTCCCGGCACTTTCTAAGGCTCACTTGACTTCACATTCCAGGATATCTGGCTCTAGATGAGTGATCACACCATCATGATTATCTGGGTCGTGAAGGTCTTTTTTGTACAGTTCTTCTGTGTATTCTTGCCACCTCTTCTTAATATCTTCTGCTTCTGTTAGGTCCATACCATTTCTGTCCTTTATCAAGCCCAACTTTGCATGAAATATTCCCTTGATATCTCTAATTCTCTTGAAGAGATCTCTAGCCTTTCCCATTCTGTTGTTTTCCTCTGTTTCTTTGCATTGATTGCTGAAGAAGGCTTTCTTATCTCTTCTTGCTATTCTTTCGAACTCTGCGTTCAGATCCTTATATCTTTCCTTTTCTCCTTTGCTTTTTGCCTCTCTTCTTTTCACAGCTATTTGTAAGGCCTCCCCAGACAGCCATTTTGCTTTTTTGCATTTCTTTTCCATGGGGATGGTCTTGATCCCTGTCTCCTGTACCATGTCATGAACCTCATTTCATAGTTCATCAGGCACTCTATCTATCAGATCTTTAGGCATTAGAGAAGTGCAAACCAAAACCGAAATGAGATATCATACCTACTGCTGCTACTGCTAAGTCGTTTCAGTCGTGTCCGACTCTGTGTGACCCCATAGACGGCAGCCTACCAGGCTCCCCTGTCCCTGGGATTCTCCAGGCAAGAACACTGCAGTGGGTTGCCATTTCCTTCTCCAATGCATGAAAGTGAAAAGTGAAAGTGAAGTCGCTCAGTTGTGTCTGACCCTCAGCGACCCCATGGACTGCAGCCTTCCAGGCTCCTCCATCCATGGGATTTTCCAGGCAAGAGTACTGGAGTGGGGTGCCATTGCCTTCTCTGATCATACCCAGTAGAGCTGGTATAATTGAAAAAAAAAAAAAAAGAGCAATAGGAAGTGTTGGCAAGGACGTGGAGAAATTGGAACCCTCATACGTTGCAGGTGGGAATATGAAATGGATCAGCTGCTGTGGAAAAGTTTGGCAATTCCTCAGAAACTTAAACATAGACTTATTATTTGACCCAGGAGTTCCCCTTCTGGGTATTTACTCAATTAAAAACAGCTTCTCAAATCCTGATTCTGCCACTTACAAACTGTATGATATTAAGAGAGTTGCTAAAGCTCTTACAGATTTTCTCATCTGTAAAATGGAAATAATAGTACCTGCTGTGTCAAATTGTCAGAATTAAATATTTTCACTTTTTAGATGGAGATGTAATTCACATAACAAAATTAGGAAGTAATTTCATGACCATTTTGAAGTATACAATTTTAAGGTATTTAGTCATTCATGTCACCACTCCCTATCTCATTCTAAAACTTTTTGAATGGATAAACAAAATGTTTATTATATAGTCAGTTCAGTTCAGTTTTGTCCTACTCTTTGCGACCCCATGGACTGCAACATGCCAGGCTTCCCTATCTATCACCAACTCCCAGAGCTTACTCAAACTCATGTCCATCGAGTCAGTGATGCCGTCCAGCCATCTCATCCTCTGTCATCCCCTTCTCCTCCCACCTTCAATCTTTCCCAGCATCAGGGTCTTTTCCAGTGAGTCAGTTCTTTGCATCAGATGGCCAAAGTATTGGAGTTTATATTTAGATGGAATATTATTGTTGTTATTCTGTCACTAAGCCATTCTGGCTCTTTTGCAACCCCATGGATTGCAGCCCATCAGGTTCCACTGTCCATGGAATTTTGTAGGCAAGAATACTGGAGTGGGTTGCCATTTCCTTTGGGGGGGGGGGAGAATGGGGATTAACTTCTTAATGGGTATGAGGTTTGCTTTTGGGGTGATGAAAATGTTTGGTAACTGTTACAGATAGAGGTGGTGGTTTTACAACATTGTGAGTGTATTAATTGAACACTGAATTGTTCACTTTAAAATGGTTAGTTTTATGTGAATTTCACCTCAATTAAACATATTACTGTTTCTTCACAGAGAAGAATTTCTAAGGATTTATTGTATATTGTATCTTGTTTCTCATATTTTTGCCTTTGGGAATCAAAGAGAGGTTTCTCATGTTCTAATTTCTCTACAAATGGTTCTTTCAGTTGACAAGTCAGAATATCTTGCATCTAAAAAGAAGAATAAAAAGCAATTTTGTACTTTAAAGCAGTGGTTTTCAGTCTTTAACCTACATCATGCAAGGCTTGTCGACATAGATTGTAGGACCTCACCCTGCAGTCAGAATTTCTGATCCTACAGGTCTAGAGCAGAGCCCGAGAATTTACACTTCCCGGGACTTCCCTGGTGGTGCAGTGGGCATGTTTCTACTGCAGGGGGCTCGTGTTTGATCCCTGGTTGGGAACTAGATCCCACATACAGAGGCCAAAAAGAAAGGAAAATGCTTGTCCAGCGAAGTGCCAAGGTGATGCCAATGCTTGGAGATCACTCTTTGAGGAATACTGCTTTAACATTTTTTGGATCACGGCCCTCTTAGGAGATGTGATGAAGGCTATATACCCTCTGCCCCAAAATGATAAACTTACAGTATATGTAAAAAGATTGCTATGTGTAATTTTACAGGGCTCCGTGAAATGGGAATACCTAGAGAACTCAGAAAGCACTGCCGTATTGTACAGTGAATAAGTGAAACATTCACAGATGAATGTAATGTATTTGATAGGGAGCAATGAAAAAACATTTACTTATATTCTGTTTTAGTTTGTATGTGCTGTCTGTGTATGTGGTTTATTTTAGAACATGAAGAAACCCTCACCAGATTTTTATAGAAGTTTGTAGAGTGCTCAAAGATAGGTTAAAATATTTATAGAAATGATTACTTTAAAGATTTTAATTGTCTTTAGACTTAAAAATAAAAAATGACTTCTTGCCGTGAAGATTACTGTCAGTGACTAGACATGGCATATATAAGTTCTGCATTCCAGGAGAGAGTTGCTAAGGAGGAAGACCAGGTAGAGTCTCAAGCAGGATATGGAGGGGGGTTGCCAGGGTTGGTTTATTCGTCAGCTTTGCAGAATCAGAAACTTAATTTTGTCAGTGTCTCTGGAATTATAGGCCACAAGGACTAACCCACTTATGAGACACTGATTTATCAGAGGTTGGCTTTGGTTCAAATGGATGGCTAGAACTTTCCTGGAATACTGATATCTTTAAATGTGTAGTTAAGCAAATTTTATTTCAAAAAATGCTGTTGATAGTTACAGATTTATTTCGGGTCACATATACTTTTTTAAAAATTTATTTATTTATTTATTTATTTTTGGCTGCTCTGTGTCTTCATTGCCTGCAGGCTTTTCTCTAGTTGTAGGGGTTGGGGGCTACTCTCTAGTTGGGGTTCTTGGGCTTCTCATTCTTCTGTTACAGAGCGTGGGGTTTAGGTGCGTGGGCTTCAGTAGTTGTGGGGCACAGGCCTAGTTGCCCCACAGCATGTGGGATCTTCCCAGACCAGCGATAGTACCTGGGTCCTGTGCATTGGTAGGTGGATTCTTAACCACTGGGGGTGGTTGTTGTTTAACTGCTAAGTCATTAACCACTGGATCACCAGGGAAGCCCCCAGGTCACATATATTTAACATTTGCTTAAATTTTATACATGTATATTTTGTTTCTTGGTATCAAGCTACTAGAGAAATGATAAAGTGGCCTGTCTAGACTCAGCCAATTAAGTAAATGACATCACTGGGACTCAGATTCTGGTTTTCTGATGCTGCTGCTAAGTCGCTTCAGTCGTGTCTGACTCTGCGACCTTCTAGATGGCAGCCCACCAGGCTCCCCCGTCCCTGGGATTCTCCAGGCAAGAACATTGCAGTGGGTTGCCATTTCCTTCTCCAGCGCATGAAAGTGAAAAGTGAAAGTGAAGTCGCTCAGTTGACTCTTCGTGACCCCATGGACGGCAGCCTCCCAGGCTCCTCCGCCCATGGGATTTCCCAGGCAAGAGTACTGGAGTGGGGTGCCATCGCCTGCTCCATTTCTGATTCTAGTGCTGGGCTTTTACTTATTTATTTTTATTTCCCTATAGTAGAGTTTCCTTCCTGGGTATATACCTGGTTTCAATTCTCTGATTTATTATAGTAGGAACTGCTTATACTTCTGTTCTGTGTTTATCACAATCTGCTTTTTTGTTATCATAATGTAAATGGCCAGCATTCTCACTGCTTTATGAGTTTCCTGAAGGTATGAGTCATGCCTTCCTCTAAGGCCATGTACAAATTCAGCAAACATATATTGAGTGCCCTACTGTGTGTCAGGCACTTGTGGAGCTTAAGTTTAGTGGTAAATAATATTAATTGAAATTTTGTTTTTGTTTTTTCAGTGTATCCGGAGTGTATACACCAATAAGATCATAAGCAGTAATCGAGATCTCTTGGCAGTGGTGTTCTATGGTACCAAGAAGGACAAAAATTCAGTGAATTTCAAAAATATTTACGTCTTACACGAATTGGATAATCCAGGTCAATAGTATTCTGTGATCAACTTTTCTCTTTTACATGAGAAGGTAACTGCCATGTACAGGGAGGGCTGTGGAGGAGGAAGCAATGACATCTGGACTGGGCGTACGCTTTCCTGCACAAGGGGGTTCTTACTGGGATGTGGACCTTTGTTGCATGGGTTAATCAGCTCTGGGTGAGAAAGAGACCCTAAGGCCTTCTGTTAGTTTTGTAAGTGTGGCCGCTGACACTGGTCTGATTTTGCTGCCCATTTAACCCCCTGTCCCCAATCAGGTGCTAAACGAGTGCAGGAGCTTGACAAGTTTAAGGGGCAGGAGGGGAAGAAATATTTCCAAGACCAAATTGGCCATGGCTCTAATTACTCCTTAAGTGAAGTGCTGTGGGTCTGTGCCAACCTCTTCAGCGACGTCCAGTTCAAGATGAGCCATAAGAGGATCATGCTTTTCACCAATGAAGATGACCCCCACGGTGATGACAGTGCCAGCGCTAGCCGGGCCAGGACCAAAGCTGGGGATCTCCGGGACACAGGTTGGTATTCTCATTCTGGTTTTTTTTTGTTGTTTTTTTTTTTTTTAAACAGCTCCATTATAGCTCAGTTTTATTCAGCAAACAAAGGATAGTACACCCTCTCCCCAAAGGAGAGGCCCCCAGTCTTTATTTGATCACACTGTGTGGCTTGTGGGAATCTTAGTTTCCCAACCAGAGATTTAACTCATGCCCCCTGCAATGGAAGCATGAAGTCTTAACCATTGCACTACCAGGGAAGTCCCTTCCATTGTTTTTATTTTGGTCATTGTTTAGTTGCTAAGTCGTGTTTTATTGCTTCTTTATAGCTGATTCAAATATTTGCTTTTCACCCTTCAGAGGAAAATGAAAAAATACAGTGAAGCTGGGGGAAACCCTTATGTAACATTCCCAGTGAAAATGGCCAGGCCATCAGCTGTCCGAAGGACTCTACCAGAGTGAGCTTTTCTTGACTTCAGTGCCGCCACGAATGGTGGTTCTTTGAATAACTTTTCTGAAGTCATTAGAGCAGCTGATCCCCTTAACCACTTTCTCTAAGTCCTCAAAGTGTTTATTATCAATCTCGTCTTTGGAAGCATTTGTTTAGCATATTTGAACTTAACAGAAAAAAATTGTCCCTTGCTGGAAATTGTTTCCCCTCATTTTTGTCTGTCCTCGCCCCAGGTATCTTCCTTGACTTGATGCACCTAAAGAAACGTGGAGGCTTTGACATATCCTTGTTCTACAGAGATATTATCATAGCAGAGGATGAGGACATAGGGATTCACTTTGAGGAGTCTAGCAAGCTCGAAGACCTATTGAGGAAGGTTCGCGCCAAGGAGACCAGGAAGCGTGTGCTCTACAGGTGGGTATTAAGCCTGGGTCAGCACCGTCAAGGCTGACTAATCACAAGCCATGCATGGCTTTGACCTTCTTGGCAACTTAGCTCTGGGTTGTGCCAGCTCTGGGTTATACCACTGCCTCACTGTGTTCCTCTTAAAAAAATGTGGTTTATTTCAGGATGACACAGGCTATTTGCTTTTCTTTCTCTAGACAGAGCAGGTATGCTGTTTGTCCGAAGCAACACACCTCTCCACTCCTTTGGGGTAAATAACTGTGGCCTAACGGTGTCCCCAGGTTCACTCTCGAGGACATTGTCAGTTTTAGTACCTCGTATAGAACAAAAACTCAATGCATGTTAATTATTATCATTGTTGTTGTGTTATTCTAGTTTCTTGTTAAAAATGAAAAAGAGAAAGTATTAGTTGCTCCCTCACATCTGACTCTTCGGGATCCTGTGGACTGGAGCCCACCAGGCTCCTCTGTCCATGGAATTCTCCAGGCAAGAATACTGGAGTGGGTTGCCATTCCTTTCTTCAGGGGATCTTCCAGACCCAGGAATTGAACCTGTCTCCCACACTGTAGGCGGATTCTTTACCATCTGAGCCATGGGAACCAGAGGGCTCTTTGAGAGAAGTTAGGATTAGAATCCTAAAGCCACTGAAGAGCATCAGACTTTGATTTTAGACAGCTTTCCTCAGTAGAGAAGAATGAAACCATGGGTAGTTTTTGAGCTGTTTTCAAAAAACTACAATTCCACTAGAAAACCCATGAAGTCTTTTAAGGAAACCAAGATGCGTCTCTTTGCTGTAGTTATAGTTTTGTCGTTGGTCTCTCTTTCCCCCAAGAAAAGGGGGGGAAATTTCTCTTTTTCCTCAAATAAGCACCCTACCACCTTCCCCCTCTTCCTGAAACAGTGGAATACTGTTACTACTCCAGTTTGGAAATCTAACATATGGGTAGAAGTGGCAGGAAGATGAAACAGTGGTTCAAGGTAGGTTATGGAGTCAGATTAACTTGAATTATAGTCCTGGCCCCTTTGCTGTGTGGCCTGGGGTAAATTAGGTAGCTTCTCTGAGCCTCAGTAAAATGGGAGCAAAAATGGTTCCTCTTTAAAGGACTGCTGTGATGATTAAAAGGAATAACGTAATTATAAATGATAGCTAGTCTTACTATTTTGTGAAAGTCATTATAGGATACTGGATAGAATAATAATAGATTGGAGCTATTTGAAAACGAATTGCCTAAGGCTTAGAAAATTCTTATACTTGCCCTTGCTATAATAAAATCACGTAATTACTTTATTGCATGGTTATTTTGTGCCAGGCACCGGCCTAAGCTCTTTGTCTCCAGACTCTGAGGAACAAGTCTGATGGCGTGAGCCTGGACCAGATATGCCCATCCTTTGGTCAAGGGAGGGCACGGTAATTTGCTGGACATTTTCCCAGAGCAGTAGGGAAAGGGAGAATCTCAAAGAAAAATTGGGGTTTTATGGTTAAAGAAGAGGGAAGGTATACCAGACAAGCAGAAAGCACAGATAACATAGTACTTATAGTGTTACGATGATGATTAAATGAGAGAACAGCTGTAAATTGATTTAGTAAATGGCTAGACTCAATTTAAAAAATCTTTACAATATATTCTTTATCATTATTTTAAGGAGTTACCAATATGTTCTGAAACTAATTTTTTGTGGTACAGACCCTTACATGTATTATAGCAAACTCCATTGTGTTGTTAAAATGCTTTATGTTTGTATTCAGAGAGCTTGAATTATTTTGGACGAGATAAAACAAATCAGGGCTTGGGAGCCATGAAGGTATTTTAGATAGGAAAGTATAATCTTTCAGTCCAAATTCAAAAATTTTTCTCTCCTTCAGGTTGAAGCTTAAACTCAACAAAGATGTAGCTCTCACTGTTGGCGTTTATAATATGGTCCAGAAGGCTTACAGACCTTCTCCAGTGAGGCTTTATCGTGAAACCAATGAACCAGTGAAAACCAAGACCCGGACATTTAATGTAAATACAGGCAGTTTGCTTTTGCCTAGTGACACCAAGAGGTCCCAGGTAGGCCTTGCTTCTTAACTGAATTTTGTCCTGTTGAACTGTTGAGGAGGGAGACAGGATCAGTCTAACCAGTTAAGTAACTTTCACATGTGCATCTTTCCAGCCAAGTTGTTGTCATTACCCTTTGGAATATGGCATCTGGATCAGTAATACCTTAGGGGCTAGAAAGTTAGAACCAGTTATTTGAAAGAGATGTCTGTGAAAACTTCAGCCCTCAGTCACTCAGCACGTGCTACTCTTGAGTCTCAACAGTCTAACTCCTTGCTCAGTACCGTGGCAGAAAGGGTTTTGTAGTTGACTAGGTAGGCGAGTTGTGTGTACTCAGTCATGTCCAACTCTTTGCAACCCATAAACTGTAGCCCACCATGGCTCTTCTGTCTATGGGATTTCCCCGGCAGGATTACTGGAGTGGGTTGCCATTTCCTACTCCAGGGAATCGTCCCAGCCCAGGGATCAAACCCAAGTCTCTTGCCTCTCCTGCACTGGCAGGCAGATTCTTTGCCACTGTGCTATAGGGCTTCCCTGGTGGCTCAAGTGGTGAAGAACCTGCCTGCCAACGCAGAAGGCCACGTTCGATCCCTGGGTCGGGAAGATCCCCTGGAGAAGGAAATGGCAACCCACTCCAGTAATCCCGCCAGGGAAATCCCATGAATAGAGGGGCCGGGCGGGCTGTAGTCCATGGGGTCACAAGAGTTGAACACAGCTTAGTGACTAAGCAGCAACAAGGGAGATGAGTTAGGGAAAGTGTGAAGTGTGTTAGATGTGAAGTGTACTCTTTTTAAGGGAGAGAGTTGTTGTTGTTGTTGTTTTTCCAAACTAATCACAGTTCTTCCTGTGTTTTGAAATGATGCATGCATGCCTTTCTTAATCTGAAAGACAGACTAAGAATGTAGAACCTTATGTCTCATCCTCTCACCTTTGTTTAATCTGTAGAAGGATTTTAATTTATTCGTCTGTGCTGGGTCTTCGTCACAGGATCTTTGATCTTCCTTGTGGCATGAAGGATCTTCTGGTTGTGGCACTGAGGATCTTTATTATTTAGTTGCAGCATTCAAACTATTATTAGTTGTGGCACAAGGGATCTAGTTTGCTGAGCAAGGATGGAACCCAGGCCCCCTGCATTGGGAGCGTGGAGTCACTGGACCACCACTAGCCACTGGACCACCAGGAAAGTCCCAGTATTCTGTTAATTTCTGCTGTATGGCATAGTGATTCAATTATATATGGGGCTTCCCTGGTAGCTCAGCTGGTAAATAATCCACTTGTAGTGCAGGAGACCCAGGTTTGATTCCTGGGTCAGGAAGTTCCCACTCCAGTATTCTTGCTGGCTCAGTCAGTAGAGAATTCGCTTGCAATGTGGGAGATCTGGGTTCAATCCCTGGCTTGGGAAGATCCCCTGGAGAAGGGAAAGACTACCCACATCAGTATTCTGGCCTGGAGAATTTCACGGACAGAGGAGCCTGGCAGGCTACAGTCCATGGGGTTTCAAAGAGTCAGACACGACTGCACAACTCTCACTTTCATATATATATATATTCTTTTCCATTATGGTTTATCTCAGCTCAGCATGTTGAATATAATACTTCCCTGTAGAAGGTTTGATATCTAAAATTAAAGTTGAATGAGTCATCCTTTCTTTTTAATTATGCAAAATGTGGGAGAGCAATTTTGCATAAGTTCAAGACCTAGGAGGATCAACTAAGTGACTAAAATTAGATATTATTTTGATTCAACCCTTGAGATGTTTTTTTGAGCACAAATTTCAGGCCAGAGTGCCTTGCCCTACTTTCCAGAAGGAGAAGATGACAAGAAATTTCCCCTTCCATCTTGGGAGGTAGCTAGCACTCTTGCCTGGAAAATCCCATGGACGGAGGAGCCTGGTGGGCCGCAGTCCATGGGGTCGCTAAGAGTCGGACACGACTGAGTGACTTCACTTTCACTTTTCACTTTCATGCATTGGAGAAGGAAATGGCAACTCACTGCAGTGTTCTTGCCTGGAGAATCCCAGGGATGGGGGAGCCTCATGGGCTGCTGTCTATGGGGTCGCACAGAGTTGGACACGACTGAAGCAACTTAGCAGCAGCAGCAGCTTTCCATGTTGGTTTATTGATAGGCAGTACCTCTTCTGGTTACTGAGTTTCTTTCTTGATTCATTGTGCCTACAAGAAAAATCTTCAGAGCTCTTTTTCTTTTATAAAACTCAAATTTGATTGTTACTAATTTCTGTTACAAATCACATATTTAGGCTCCAGACGCAAATGTTGACATTTGAAAGTGTAACAGATAGTAACAGACGTTTGAAAGAGATGTGTGTGTGTCTGTGTCTGTGTGTGTGTCTGTGTATATGTGTGTGTCTGCCTTCCATACTGAGACCTCTCACAGTACCTGACATAGGGTCCTCTCAATGAATAGGTAAGGTTTGAGCATCCTTTATGTGTCGAGGTGGTGCCGAGAGTTTGTTGTTATTCACTAAAGTCGTGTCCAACTCTTTGCGAGCCCATGGACTAAGAGTTTAGTACACGTTGTCACATGAGGGAAAGCGTAAGTGCTTAAAGAGCCAGGCCTTTAGCGCCAGACAGATGTGGTTTGGTTCAAGGCCCAGTTCACTTGTGTAACCTGGAGCAAGTTAGTTACTATTGAGCATCAGTACACTCATCTGTAAAGCAGTTTTTAACATTTACCGCCTCGGAAGTTGTTAGAGATGATAAACTGGATGGCAAAAGTGCAGTGCCTGGTCAGCCCTCAATAAATGTCTGTTCTTATTGGTAGGAGGAAGGTACTTCCTGCCCCGTAGGAGAACGCCGGTTTTAACTTGCTAGTGTCATGTGGCAACCATTTCGTCTCTGCATAGCCTCTTTACATGGCTCTCGTCTTTCCCTTTCTATAGATCTATGGGCATCGCCAGATTGTATTAGAGAAAGAGGAAACAGAAGAGCTTAAGCGGTTTGATGAACCAGGTTTGATTCTCATCGGTTTCAAGCCCTTGATGATGCTGAAGAAGCACCATTACCTGAGGCCCTCCCTGTTCGTGTACCCTGAGGAGTCCCTGATAAATGGTAAGGGGCACGGGACATGGGTAAACGAAGAAGTGATGTAGAAGGCAGTTTACCGAGCAGCATTTCCCAAATGGCTGCTGCTGGAAACTGTATAGGAGGGTGTTTTGAAAGCATTTCATTTTTTAGAAACGTGGGACTAAACAAAGATTTCTTTCAGTTTAGTTCAGTTCAGTCGCTCAGTTGTGTCCGACTCTTTGCGACCCCATGAATCACAGCACGCCAGGCCTCCCTGTCCATCACCATCTCCCGGAGTTCACTCAGACTCCTGTCGATCGAGTCAGTGATGTCATCCAGCCATCTCATCCTCAGTCCTCCCCTTCTCCTCCTGCCCCCAATCCCTCCCAGCATCAGAGTCTTTTCCACTGAGTCAGCTTTCACATGAGGTGGCCAAAGTACTGGAGTTTCAAATTTAATATCATTCCTTCCAAAGAAATCCCAGGGCTGATCTCCTTCAGAATGAACTGGTTGGACCTCCTTGCAGTCCAAGGGACTCTCAAGAGTCTTCTCCAGCACCACAGTTCAAAAGCATCAATTCTTCGGCGCTCAGCGTTCTTCACACTCCAACTCTCACATCCATACATGACCACAGGAAAAGCCATAGCCTTGACTAGACGGACCTTAGTCAGCAAAGTAATGTCTCTGCTTTTGAATATACTGTCTAGGTTGGTCATAACTTTCCTTCCAAAGAGTAAGTGTCTTTTAATTTCATGGCTGCAATCACCATCTGCAGTGATTTTGGAGCCCCTCAAAATAAATTCTGACACTGTTTCCACTGTTTCTCCATCTATTTCCCATGAAGTGATGGGACCGGATGCCATGATCTTCGTTTTCTGAATGCTGAGCTTTTAAGCCAACTGTTTCACTCTCCACTTTCACTTTCATCAAGAGGCTTTTGAGTTCCTCTTCACTTTCTGCCATAAGGGTGGTGTCATCTGCATATCTGAGGTGATTGATATTTCTCCCGGCAGTCTTAATTCCAGCTTGCCCAGTGTTTCTCATGATGTACTCTGCATAGAAGTTAAATAAGCAGGGTGACAATATACAGCCTTGACGTACTCCTTTTCCTATTTGGAACCAGTGTGTTGTTCCATGTCCAGTTCTAACTGTTGCTTCCTGACCTTCATACAGATTTCTCAAGAGACAGGTCAGGTGATCTGGTTTAGGACCAACAATATGCTGATAAATATTGTGAATATAGAGGAGGGGATATGAAATTAGCATATTTAAAACACTTGCTTTAAAATTCTTTCTTGGAGGCATCAGATAGAGAGTTTGGGAAAAACAAAACACAAACCTGGCATCTTCCTTAGTGTTGCAATTAGAGATGCATGAACTTGGCCACTGGACTGATGCTGAAGCTGAAACTCCAATACTTTGACCCCCTGACGTGAAGAACCAACTCATTGGAGAAGACCCTGATGCTGAGAAAGATTGATGGTGGGAGGAGAAGGGGAGGACAGAGGATGAGATGGTTGGGTGGCATCACCGACCCAATGGACATGAGTTTGAATAGGCTCTGGGAGTTGGTGATGGACAGGGAGGCCTGGCGTGTTGCAGTCCCATGGGGTTGCAGAGTCAGACATGACTGAACAACTGAATTGAACTGAACTGAACTTGACCACTGGGTTTATCTGTCCAGACCTATATTCCTCTGTGCTATAACTAATGAACCCCCTGGATCTGGACCTGACTGGCTTTCATTAGCAACTCAGGCTTATATCATTAGCCGGCTGTTGCTGCTAAGTCGCTTCAGTCGTGTCTGACTCTGTGCGACCCCATAGACAGCAGTCCACCAGACTCCCCCATCCCTGGGATTCTCCAGGCAAGAACACTGCAGTGGGTTGCCATTTCCTTCTCCAATGCATGAAAGTGAAAAGTGAAAGTGAAGTCGCTCAGTCGTGTTCAACCCTCAGTGATGCCATGGACTGCAGCCTTCCAGGCTCCTCCGTCCATGGGATTTTCCAGGCAAGAGTACTGGAGTGGAGTGCCATTGCCTTTTCCTATCATTAGCCTGCTGCTGCTGGTGCTGCTGCTGCTAAGTCGCTTCAGTCGTGTCTGACTCTGTGCGACCCCATAGACTGCAGCCCACCAGGCTCCCCCGTCCCTGGGATTCTCCAGGCAAGAACACTGCAGTGGGTTGCCATTTCCTTCTCCAGTGCATGAAAGTGAAAAGTGAAAGTGAAGTCGCTCAGTTGACTCTTCGAGACCCCATGGACGGCAGCCTACCAGGCTCCTCCATCCATGGGATTTCCCAGGCAAGAGTCCTGGAGTGGGGTGCCACTGCCTTCTCCTAATGACCATGAAAGTAAACTGACATCAGTAATTCACATTCCTAAGTGGAGTATTCGATGCTCCCAATCTCTTACTCCTTTCTTTTTTGTGCCTCTGCTCTGGGTCCATCAGCCCTGACCTATTTAAGTGTCAAAAGTCCTTTTAAGAAAATGGAAGAGAAACTGTAGGCTTATAACTTGGGCCAAGAGGGAAGAAAGGAGGAGACACCTTTAGGATGTAGACCCCTGGGACGTTTGTTTTCCAGGGAGCTCAGCCCTGTTCAGTGCTCTGCTCACAAAGTGCCTGGAGAAGGAGGTCTTGGCTGTGTGCAGATACACACCGCGCCAGAACACCCCGCCTTGTTTTGTGGCCTTGGTGCCACAGGAAGAGGAGCTGGATGACCAGAAAATTCAGGTGGCTCCCCCAGGTAGGTGGAACAGGTGATTTCAGGGCTTTTGAACCTGGCTTAAGCTTTGGAATCACTCATGGGATACCAGCTCAGACCGGCCAAAGCAGAGTCTCTAGGAACGGAGCCTGGGAATTGTGTATTTTTAAGGTTGCTTGTTAGTCGCGAAGTCGTGTCCGATTCTTTTGCAACCGTATGGACTGTAGCCCGACAGGCTCCCCTGTCCATGGGACTCTGCAGGCAAGAACACTGGAGTGGGTTGCCATGCCCTCCTCCAGGGGATCTTCCTGACCTGGGAATCTAACTCATGTCTCTTGCATTTCAGGTGGGTTCTTTACCCAGTGAGCCACTTGGGAAGCCCTTTTATAATGCTGCATAGGTGAATTTGAAGAGCAGCCGGAGAGGCTGTCATATGTGGTTGTGCAGTACACAGCATGTACAACTATACAAGGCAGCTATGCAGCCAGGGTTGAGAATTGACTACATGGGGATTATTCGTGGGTTATTGTCAAAAGTTCATGGGGTCTCACAGATACCACATTCTTTACTAAAAACCATTGTTTGATACCCTTGTAATGTTTAATAGTCAGTTTATCTCCTGTGAACAATAAGGCAGTGAGGTATAGTAGAAAGACTTTGGGTTTTGAAGTCAGATTTTATCTTATACTTAAGTGTCTGAAGTAAGACACGTGTCCTTTTTTAGGTCCTTCTCTGCCACCTGTTAGCTGGCCAACTTGGGCAAATAATTGAACCTTCATGTTTATGTTCCTTCTCTGCAAAGATGAGAATTCTGGAATACTTTTCTCTCAAGGTTGCTTCACATTTGAAATGAGTTAATAAACATATAAGTGCCTAGCCCAAGGCAGCCTACTGCTGTAGATGGTAGCCATTGTTCTTCATTAGCTATGCTAATCAAAATGATAAAGTAAGTCTTTGAATGTGTTAATATTTCTAACCCTGGTCATCAGAAGGCTCAGGAACAGCTTTTATGTCAGTTCTTAAGCTGTAGTCTCAGCTCTGTGCTCCTGAGAGGGTGAGGCTCTTCAAGCCCCATTTCTCCGTTGCCAGCAGCCTCTCAGGGAGACTGTCAATAGTGGGCGCTAGAGGGAGACATTAGTGCTGGGGAGAGCTAAGAGGCTTGCTCCTTCCTTTTGCTTGGACCTCTTGGCATTGCCAGCAAGGGCTCTTCACCTGGGTTTCAGTCTCTAGATTTTTCAGTCTTTCTGAAACCCATCAGTAATAGGAGAGGGATCAGCCTGATAACCCTTACCTCTTCCCGTTTAGTATGTGTTGAAGGCAGGGGAACAAAAGGGAGAGGTTGAGGCTCAGAAGAGAGGCTGATGGGACGTAGCCCTCCAGGGAGGGGCACTGTCCATCTGGCTCTGGGTGTAGGGAAAAAGCTGGAGGCTGGAAGCTGGCTTGGGGCGGGGACATGGACCGGAACAGGAAGTACCTGAGAAGGATGGTGGCTCAGGTGACACTGACCGGAACAGGAAGTACCTGAGAAGGAACATTCTTGCTTTCAGGCCTCCCTCTTGAAGATGCCAAAGGGAGTCTGCTAGGCAGATGCTAATAGGAATCAGCTGATAAAGAAGAAATGGGGTTTTCAGGGTGTCAGCCCCATCAGAAAAAAAAAGAAAGTGAAATCGCTCAGTCGGGTCCGATTATTTGCGACCCCATGGACTGTAGCCCACCAGGCTCCTCTGTCTATGGGATTTTCCAGGCGAGAGTACTGAGTGGGTTGTCATTTCCTTCTCTAGGAGATCTTCCCGACCCAGGGATTGAACCCAGGTCTCCCACACTGTAGGCAGACGCTTTACCGTCTGAGCCACCAGGGAAGTCAGCCCCAGCAGCACAGGACACAAAAGGGTGAATCGGGGCTTAGAGAAAAACGACAACTCGGTGACTGAAGCCTTTTATTAGGTCAAGTCTCCGAAGACGTACCTTTCTTCCTCAGGCTTCCAGCTCGTCTTCTTGCCCTATGCTGATGACAAACGGAAGGTGCCCTTTACCGAAAAAGTCATGGCCAACCCAGAGCAGGTAGACAAGATGAAGGCTATTGTTCAGAAGCTCCGCTTCAAGTACAGGCGAGTGACGCATTATTCACAGGCTCTCTTCTGGAACTGCCTCTTGAGTTGAAGGTCTAACTTGAGTTTCAACTTAAACACAGACCAAGAGAATATGATTGTATTATTTTCTATTAACTGGTGGTTTATAACTCTTTAGAAGCTATGCAGAGAGTGAAAGGTCTTATATAGAAACTCTGGAATTGTGCGAAGTGTTTATAGCTGGTTGACCTGTTGTTCTGAGAAAGCCAGGTTAATTAGTTGAGTTTGCTCAACAAAGAAGCGGTAAGGAGAAGATTCTTGGATGGCCTTCTTCTTGATTGTTGTCACACAGCGAGTAAAAGTAAGTAAATCCAGTGTCAACTGTTGCAAGCTTAAAAAGATAATTATATAATTCCAGTTACTCCCCCTCACATGCATGTAGACCATCTCCCAGAACCTTTGTAAAGTGACACCACTTTTTCACATTCCATCTTTTGTCTCTGGGCTACTTCTGGGCAAACTGACCTTCCTCCTTCAAAGGAAACCTCCTGGTATAGTCCTTTATTGGGCAAATGGAAGCAGTGTTAAGATTCTACCATGTGTCAGGCACTGTTCTAGATCCAGTTCCAACAGTGTCTCATTTATATAATTCAATGGCATTTTCATAAGAACCTGCCCATTTTACAGATGAAGAAACTGAGGCCTAGAGGAGTGAGGCAACTTGTCCAGATTCACCCAGCTAAAGGAACAGGAGCCAGAGTTCAAGTCCAGGACTTTATGCCTCTAGGTTCTTTCTCTTTTTACTCTCATGTTGCTTTTGAATATGGTAAAAGAGACTGTCAAGTTCATTATCTCCTCACCGCCCATCATCTGTCCTTTATGTTTTCTCTGTACGTGCCTCCCCTGGCCCTGCCTCCTCTATTTCTGTCTCTGCCCACAGCTGCCAGTGTCAGACAGATAGGTGGGTATTATTTTGCTTTTAAGTTCACTTCTGGATCTTTAGCATCAGACAATAAGTTGAAAACTGGGAAGAAAGAGGTTGATTCAAGAGAGAAGACTCCCAGCTGTTTTACCCTGGGTGTGTTTCTCAGCTGACCTTGGGCCAGCACTGTATCAGCTGAATTTTTATTTTTGTTTTTTAAATATTTACATTTTTTAAAATTTATTCATGTTACTGTTTTATCAGAAGTGACAGCTTTGAGAACCCAGTCTTGCAGCAGCACTTCAGGAACATGGAAGCCTTGGCACTGGATTTGATGGAGCCTGAGCAGGCTGTGGACCTGACACGTAAGGAGGCCATAACCGCGCTGAGAAGTTCTTCTCATGGGAGGCTTTCATGTTAATTTTTCCTGCTCCAGTACTATGCACGCATTTCCTGGCAACCTCTAAGTACTTGACCTTGTTGTCCAGGTCATCTCTGCTTGAGAGATTTTCTAGACCAGCTTAGATTGCCTGGGAACAGATCTGGCCAGTTCCGCAGTAAAAGGAGAAAGTGCCAGGCTTCTGAGACCCATCTCTGAAGTAGGCCACCCATGACTCCGTGTTGGTAAAAGTTAAAAACAACAATCTGTACCATTTATTGAGTGCTTGCTGTGTGCCGGGCACTGTTGTCCTATGTGTTGACTCATTTATTGCTGATGACCATGAGGTGGGTGCTGTTACTATCCTAGGTTGCAGAGAAGGGAGTGACTTGCCCCAGGCACTAAGTAGTAGTGGTGGATGGATCTAGGTTCAGAATCCTGTGAGCTGGCCCAGAGCCTTTGCCTGAACCGCTGTGCCCACTGCTGCTCCATCAGATGGCATGCTCTGCCTTCAGAAAATGTACCTCTTTACTCAGCATAGAGGAGATCTGCTTGGCCTGTGAGCTCCCTGCTGTTCCCTGTCTGGATTGTGACTCTGATGTATTTCGGAAAAGGATTCAGGACATTTAGCGATGTCATTAAATACCCAGTGGAAGACAGGTTGGATTTAAGAAAGACTCTACACAGAGGTTGAAAAGATCAGAACCGTTGGTTTGGCCTTCTTGGCTTCCCAGTTATTAATGTTCTCTTTCATACCAGACAAAAGGAGCCAGCCATAAAAGCATACGAGTTATTGGACCTGGGTCATGGTGGTGACTGTCAGCTGGGCCTGGCATGGCCCTGACCCCCCACCGCTTCAGTCTTCTCTCTCACCCTCCTTCAGTTCATACTCTGCACAGCTGGCCTGCAGGGAGATCCAAAATGTCAGTCTGATCACGTTGCTCCCCCGTTCACAGCCCTTCAAAGTCTCCCCAACACTCTTAGCCTGAGGCCTAGTTCCTGGGCAGGCGCTGCCTTACTAGCCTCCTTGCCGGTCCTGCCCTCCTCATACCCCATCTGCAAGCTGTGCCACCTGCTGTCTCTCATTCCCGTGCCTTCTGCTGAGACTGGACTCAGCTTGCCAGACTGTCTGCACAGAGTCCTTCCTGGCCACTGCCCCATCGTGATCCCACATGCCTGTGTGGCCTCTTCCTTCATGGCACTGCCGGACTCTGCTGCATTTGTGATTTTACCTCCTCCCTCCTGGCCTGTAAGCCCTGAAGGCAGGGTGTCAAAGGCTCAGAAAATATATTGATGGTTACCAAAGGGAAAGTTCAGGGAAGGATAATTAGGAGTTTGGGATTAACAGATAAGCATTACTAGATACAAAATGGATAAACATCAAGGACTTACTGTGTAGCACAGAGAATTATATTCAATATCTTGTAATATTTTATAATGGAAGGGAATCAGAAAAGAATATTATATGAATATGCATATAAACATATATATGTATAACTGAATCACTTTCTGTACACCTGAAACTAATACACTATAAATCAACTATACTTAAATAAAAAGTTATTTTATTAAAAATAAAATAGCTGGTAAAGAATCCACCTGCAATGCAGAAGACTCTGGTTCAACTCCCAGTTGGGAAGATCCCCTGGAGAAGGCATAGGCTACCCACTCCAGTATATTCTTGGGCTTCCTGGTGCCTCAGCTGGTAAAGAATCCACCTGCAATGTGGGAGACCTGGGTTCTATGCCAGAGTTGCAAAGACCCCTTGGAGAAGGGAACGACTACCCACTCCAGTATCCTTGCCTGGTGAATTCCATGGACAGAGGAGCCTGGAGGGCTACGGTCCATGGGGTCACAAAGACTTGGACACAACTGAGCAACTTTCACTTTCAAAGTAAAAATAAAAAGCTGGTCTCACTTTAAATCCCTGCTTTAGTTTCTCAGAGAATTGAAATACTCTGATATTGTAAACTCACTGGTGGTATGGATATTCTTTGGGGTTTTTTTTTGTAATGGTTACCTTAAGATCTGAAGTAATGCTCAGCACACAGTAGAGTTTCAGTGATTCATAATCAGCTGGTTAATCATTTTAATAATTATTAAACACTCATGTTCCAAACACTGTGCTCATAGTCTGAGATTTTTAAAAGAATAATCAATGAAATAAGCTCCCATGAAGTTTTTCCTTATTCTTAAAATTTCCACTCCTAATGAATCCCAAATCACAAGATATTTATACTTTGAAATTCTAAAAATCTACATTCTGCTGTAGAAAGAGTCAGTTTGGTTGCTCTCTTTCTCTATATTCCCGAAGGCAAAATTTATGCCACTTTGCTGTTTACACCACTTTGCTGTGCAAATCGATGTAACTTCTATTTTGTTGGTAGATTATGTTATTGCTGTTTTTCTTTTTTGAAAGACAGAAAAACTAACAGGCAAGAAACCTTGTATCACACTTAGCACTCTTCAATTATTAAAACTTTTATAACATAAATTTTATGCCTTCTGAGGAAGTTTCAGTCTGAAACTCTGTATGAAAGTAGTGCTTTTAGATGAAAATTTCCAATCTGGCTTACTGAAAATTTTTAGCAATGAGTAAAATCTTAATGAATTTCCATCTGTAAGATTTTCACACACTTTTTATCAGGTACTAGAGAAACACTGAATGTTAATGTCCTCAAATTTTACTGAACTGATGTAGCATATAACTCGTCTCATATTAAATATTTCACCCACTTAACTTCACCAGAAGTAGTGTTTTCACAATGCATGATAATGACAAAGACAGAATGACAGGAAGAAATAAAAATGCCATCAGGTTCAGAGTCTAAAGAAAAAAAAAAGGTAAATTTCTTTCTTTTTGCTATGTGTTACTTTTTTCATTTCAATAATATAACATAAATTTTATGCCTTCTGAGGAAGTTTCAGTCTGAAACTCTGTATGAAAGTAGTGCTTTTAGATGAAAATTTCCAATCTGGCTTACTGAAAATTTTTAGCAATGAGTAAAATCTTAATGAATTTCCATCTGTAAGATTTTCACACACTTTTTATCAGGTACTAGAGAAACACTGAATGTTAATGTCCTCAAATTTTACTGAACTGATGTAGCATATAACTCGTCTCATATTAAATATTTCACCCACTTAACTTCACCAGAAGTAGTGTTTTCACAATGCATGATAATGACAAAGACAGAATGACAGGAAGAAATAAAAATGCCATCAGGTTCAGAGTCTAAAGAAAAAAAAAGGTAAACTTCTTTCTTTTTGCTATGTGTTACTTTTTTCATTTCAATAAAAAATGATTACATTGGCAAAACACATTTTGAAATGCTCTTAAATTGTTCATTTCCAACTTAAATCAGAAATCATACTTCTGAAACTTAAGATATATCTGTGTATATGAGTGTTGTGGTAGGAAAAATACATATCATGTGAGATTGACATGTTATTAAACATTGCTATCAATAATATGCTTAACTGATGCCAGAAATTGAATAATTGTACTAATAACTAATACGCATGATATCTTGTACCTGAATTTTTCTTGTACAATTTTCTTTCATTGCCTTTCACATTTTTTCTTTCTTTCTTGTTTTAAATAGGAGTTCAAACTTGGGTCATGTGACCATATTATTAAGGTTATCATTCAAAACGTTTATCAGGAAATTGGAAATTTAAAAATGACTTATGCATGGATGTGCTGCCAGAGACGAAAGCAGAAGGCAAGGGGGTGTTTCTAAATGTCTTCCAATAACAGAGAAGAAAACGGAAGTTATTTGGGATCTTAGAAAATGGTTAAAGAAAAAGTGAAACCTGAAACTAAGGAAACAAAAGTTTAGACAAGATAATCCCAACATCAGAGAGAGCATTTGTCATTGTCAGAACTCCAAAGAGCAATAAAGCTTTAATCCATTTCATGGACCCCAGGCCTCATGGTCTAGTAATTCTTATGTCACCAAACCATCTTATGATCTGTATGAAATTACAGAGTGTCACCACTCTGCATCTGCAATCTTAATGTTTCCGTCCTTTGATTGCATGACAAGAAAACTCTTGAACCAGAGCACTCCACTTCACAGGAATTGGATAGAACCAGCTGCTCATGATTTTAAAGTTTTTTTTAATAAAGGTTTTTTACATCCAGGAGCCTTGCATGATCTGCATCTATTTTCAGAATTCTTCAGGAAAAATCTTTGACTGCCTTTTAGTACTTTAGATATTTTTTTTTAAATACTAAGAAAGTTTTTCAAAGCTACCTATAGACTCACTTGCTTCCTCTTGTTTCTTCAACTTGTAACAGTTAAGAAATCTAAAAAGTGACCATTTTAAATTATGCTCACTGATTTCAAAACATAACTTTTTTGATTGTTTCATTACTGCTAAGCATTATTGTCTAGAATTAATACTTAACCAAAATTGATTTCATAATGGATTATGTGTGTATTTAAAAATTTTTTTGTTGTGAAGTATCAAAAGTGATTGTTGATGTTTTATTTGATATGAACAAACTAAAGGGAATTTAGAAATGTAATCAGTGGAAAAATAAATTTCAAGTTATACCCAGTTCTTACAAATTCCTTGTGCTCATTTTTTCTATTCCTGGAAATACAGTTTTGCAAAGCTCTCTGATAGCTTCATGAATCATCGATGATATTTTATTTAGCATCAATTTCCCTCTCACATACTGTGTCACATACTGTTCCATTAAAAGAGAACTGGTATCTGAACAACTGCTCATCGTCAGAGCTATGCAGTTTGTATATCTTGTCCAGTATTTTTCTATAGAAAATGTTGTAATCTAAGTGTGTTAGAAATTAAAACAGGGTCCTCAGGAACCCTCTATGCAAAAAAGAAAATTGAACTCTCAGTCATGGACCTGTGCTGTCTGCAGTAAACGGTTTTACATGTCAGTTTGTGCTTTCATTTTTTTTCCTACTGCAGACAAATTGTAGTTATCACATCAGTTTGAGTTACAGTTGATTCATTTCCAAGGATCACAATAAATATGCATTGCTAATAATTATACCTACCAATTAAATACATTTAAATATAAACACAAAGAGCTCCTGGGGCAGGAAAAGCTCTGCTTTGGAAAAAACAGTAGTGTTATTGTGACTAACTGAATTTGGAAAATGTTATACACTCTATACCTCTTATTGGTGAATCTCTATGCTTGCATTCTTATTAAAGTCTCTAGAAAGTGGAGCTCTAAAACATCTGTTTAACTCTGCTCATTCTACATCATTCAGATTTATCTGACCACGAACACTTTTCACTAGGTGTCTGTTTTGAAGAAGCCCTGCTGGGAAACTACCTGTACTGCACTGAATCACAGCACAACATTTTGTACTGACAGAGGTTGAAATGGTTTTGCAACATTTTAAGTCTAGAAATTTTTTGACAAAATATATAAAATAACACTGATTATCAAGAGGCTTGTTATCTATTACATTGTGCACACGTTGTGTCTCTTCAGAACTATTGATTCAGCAGGAAATCTTATGACTAGTTTTCCTTTAATTAAAATATCCTAGCATAAGGGACAGAGATGGCAATGGCACCCGACTCCAGTACTCTTGCCTGGAAAATCCCATGGAAGGAGGAGCCTGGTGGGCTGCAGTCCATGGGGTCACGAAGAGTCAGACACGACTGAGCAACTTCACTTTGACTTTTCACTTTCATGCATTGGAGAGGAAATGGCAACCCACTCCAGTGTTCTTGCCTGGAGACCTCCATGGACTGAGGGGCCTGGTGGGCTGCCGTCTATGGGGTGGCACAGAGTCAGACAAGACTGAACTGATTTAGCAGCAGCAGCAGCTTAAGTGAAGTTAAGATTTCTGAGAAGTAGTTTAATCAATGAGGACAGAATTAAATACTCATACTTCCCAGGATCCAGTCGGTGTAGAATACAATTTTTATTTCATTATACCTAAATTTATCTAGTGTTGTGGGCCTTTTACCCTGGTAGCTCAGTTGGTTACGAATCCTGCAATGCAAGAGACTACGGTTCGATCCCTGGGTTGGGAAGATCCACTGGAGAAGGGATAGGCTACCTACTTGAGTATTCCTGGGCTTCCCTGGTGGGTCAGCTGGTAAAGAATCCTCCTGCAATGTGGGAGACCTAGGTTTGATCCCTGGGCTGGGAAGATCCCCTGGAGATGGGAACAGCTACCCACTCCAGTATTCTGGCCTGGAGACTTCCATGGATGTGTAGTCCATGGGGCTGCAAAGAGTCTGACATGACTGAGCAACTTTCATGTGCCTTTTTATATCTGTTATATAATACAAAGTGAATTTCTCTGAGAAGATGAATCATATCAGACTTGGCTACTGTTGTGAAATCTTCCAGAGCTTCATATCAGGTTAAGTGTGAGGTCACCTTGTCAACAACAATAGAAAACAAATATTCAATTTTCGTCTGATGAAGCTGTACAGTTATTAGTAGTTAAACTTGAAAAATAATTCTCTTCAATTAGAGGGATACTTGGTTTTCTATGGAGTGAATCACTTTATCCTGAAATTATGCCCAAAGACATTAAGAAATGACCAACCCAAACAGAAGTGCTTGCAAAGGCATTACAATATAAATCACCGTGGGGCAGGACTGACCTGGCAACAGCCCCAGGATGAAGTTCCTCTGATAATTCAAACTTTCTCATGCACTGCTATAAATGTGAGATGTGATACCACTTATGCCAGTGAAATTTTGATTTGCTTACCTTTCTTTACATTGCTGCAGGATTGATCCAATGTCTCTTTGATGTCTTAGTTTGATGTGGCTAAGCATGTGAATGGTTAATGTTTGGATATCCCAGGAGATCTAGAGGAAGGAAAAAAAGGAGCAGTTGGAATCAGTGCTGCTTGAACCAGGATTTACCTCAGCTTCACTTGCATAATAGCAGGAGAGAATTGCAGCATTCCTACTGCGGCCCTCAGCAGCTCATGGTGCTTCCTCACTCAACCATTAGACCTGCCCCTGTAGCAGCCACCTGGCTCTCCTCGGGGAACTGGGTTGCATCTCAGAGTGTGCGACACTGAGGGAATGGAATCTAATGATTTCTGGCCAGTGTTTAGTTCTTTAAAACCCTACAGGGTTTCGTATCAGGTAAGTGTGAGGCCACCTTGCAAACAATAATGGAAAACAAATATTCAGTACATTCACTCGGTGCTGGTTCTTTGGTTGCCAACATATACTACTATGCTTAGAATCATGACTTTTGACAGAAAATGGAAATGCAAACTCTGACACATAAAACTGAAGGCAGTGACCTATATCAGAATCAATTTGAGGGAAAAGCATCTTCATATACACAAATTCCCCCCTAAGATGCTATCTTTATCTATTACTTGCGACCTTACCCTGACCTCTTTTTAAAATACTGTTGCCACGAACTAAAGCAATGAGGTCACCTCAACTCTTCCCTGACAGCTTCCTGCTAACAGTTTAGCTTTTTAAACCGTTCTGCATGTTTCTCTAGGCTGTTTCAACCAAACTCGTCTGTCCCCCTGAGGTTTGCAATATAGTGCCACATTAAGACTCTTCATGGCTGGAAAAATGACAGGTGATACTTACAAAGTCAAACTGAAATATGTCTCATTTTGTCACAATGCTTGGCAAAATTTCAATTGAACATCTTCAAAGAGATCTGTAGCAATTATACAGTCTCCAACCAGGAGCATGGTCAATGATAGAAGCAAAACTGCTTGAATGAAGGAAAAATGTGAGAATGTTAATTTATATCTACATTATCAGAGTTGGTTGTGAAAATGTTTTCATACAAGGAATTTCATCAAGAATAACGCATGGTATAAAGTGGGGGCCAGTGTTTGTTTCTCAGTGAGGTTAATTCTGGCTCATTTTTAATGTGTATCTTCAGGAAACAAACTGGGTACAGCTGTCTAGTGACCTCTTGGAGAAATACTGAGCAGAGTTTTCATTTGTCTAATATAAGAGATAGTGTGTTACACAGAACTGGGGAAAATTCATCATCATGACAGGAAAAGATAAAGCATCTAATAACTGAGTGATACCATATGTAGACTCTTTCAAAAATATTTAGGACTTCTACTCTATATAATAGCTATCTCAGTTTTATCTGCATCCACTCTTTTTGGTACCTTGTTGCTGAAACCAACAATAAAAATTCAATGACTTCCTGAACTTCTTCTAGTGAAGCCCTGATTGATGGTTCTAAGACGGAATAGGTATGCACAGTCAGGAGCTGAACTTTTATTTTCAAGTAGCATCAAGCCAGACACAAATCAGTCAAATCAGAACTTGCAGCTCTATAGACAGGTAGCTGTTTGTGGATAATAAAATGCTTCCACATATCATTTTTATCTTATATCAGGAGATGTAAGTGATTCCAGTCATCCTTGAATAAAACTGTACAGAATGAAATATTTATCACTTTATTTCAAAGTGATTTAACCTTTCAAAAATACTTAAACTCTACCAAACATAAATTTTCCTTGATACACATGTAAGGGAAAGAGGATTTCCCAGGCATGAAAGTGTGAAAAGAATCATATGAGCTAGAGCATTCTTCAAATGTCTTATAGGTTACCACCTGGACTCATTCCTACCAGAAATAAATATTTCTTGGATCTCTAGTGCCACAACTTCAAGTCCAAAAGACACTTGAAACAACTCTTCAAACTTTGTCTTTGGGGAGCTTTAAGTATCAGACTTGAGCTCTGAAACTCAAGTGACATCCTGATTATCCAGGGAATTAACCTCAGAGTTATGAGATAGAAGTTCTCAATAGCAGAATTGTTTTGCCACAATATAAGATGAAGAATGAATACATAATAATACCCTGTGTGTTCTAGGTTAGAATGTTATTTGATTAAACTATTCAGGTTTAGAAGTAAGCTTTCATAAACTCACAAGTTTCGATCATTTTATAAGGGGTGCAGACATTCTTTTAGAGTTTGTAGTCACATACCAACAAATTAAGTTTTCTTACAGGAACACTGACTAAGTAAAATGATATCAGAGTTGGTTTCGGTGTATGTGCACTTCTTCCTGCTAAGCTGCAGCTATTACTAGCACATAATTGCCTCTGGAATGGAACCATGGATGCCTGCTCAAAACAAGGCTGCCTGCTGCCATTTGCGGATATGTCCTACATGATGTTATGAAAGAGGGTTCTCAAGCCCCAGATTTCTTAGTTCAACAAATTCTGTCATCTGTTATATTTTTCAGTTTAAATCAGAAGATGTTGTTGCTTGTCTAGGACAAGATGATCATTATGTTGAAGTGGAAAAATCTACACAGTGACAGGGATACAGTAAAAGCACAGGCTTCCATTTAATAAGTGAGTGATACCACATGTAGAATCCTGAATGTTTACGAAACTGTGTGGGAGGGTTTATGGAATCAGGCCTTTCCCTGGAAGTGGAGACCTGTTTACAGATGTACTCCAGTAGAAAGGGCATTATCTCTGGGCTTGATCAAACATGCCATTTGGGAAAGCCTGACCATCTTGGATGGGCTTTTAATCTTCAATTTCAAAAAATATTAGTATCAAGTTTGTTTTCCCTGTTTCTTCATTGGAAAGTTAATTTAATTATTATGTTGCCATGTTGCACTTCACCTGGGCTTATCTGTTAAGAATAAATGTACATCTCATTGTATTTTAACATATTATTGGATTTATGTTGAGTTGTAGAAACTGTGATAGAATAATGGGACAAGCAAAACAATTATCAGGTCATCATTTCAAAGCACAAGATGGCCATGAAAATAATGTCTCATAGGTGATGATTTAGCTTCAGTTCTCTGTAGACTACAAATAAATGTAAGGTAAGGAAGCTGGACATCTGATTCATCTCCCACCATCTTTGGAAGAAGCTTATGAAAATTGCTTGAGGAACCCATGTGACAAGGCCCTATGTTGGTCCAAGGTGTTGTTTTATTTTGGTTGATTTGGGGTGGTTTTCTGTTTCTTCATATGAAATATTGTGAAAAAAAATGGTTAGAAATGCCCACTGGGCTTCCAAGGTGGTGCTAGTGGTAAAGAATCCACTTGCCAATGCAGGAGATGCAAGAGACATGGGTTCAGTCCCTAAGTAGGGAAGATTCCCTGGAATAGAAAATGGGAACACATTCCAGTATTCTTGCCTGTAAAATTCCATAGACAGAGGAGCCTGGCAGGCCACAGTCCATGGAGCTGCAAAGAGTTGAACATGAGAGCAAGGAGTACAGAAAAGCACATCAATTTTTAGTATACACAGCTCAATAACCATTCAGTCCGCATGTCTTATTCTTGACTTATAAGAATGTTAAGGACTTCACAGAATAGGATTCTAATTTTCATAAGCAATTTATTTTACCATTCAACTTCGTGAAGCTCATGATACCATCTGACTTACAGTCTTAAAGATGAAAATTATTTTCATGTCCTTGAGATATAATCTGGGTAGTAATGGGTAATTATTTATATATACTCCTATAAAAACTGATGGATTTTAAAAATGATTTTAAGGACTCATTTAGCTTTCAGCTAGCAAAGTTAAATAAACATAGTCATTTTAGAATCCTCACTAGAAAAATAATTTAAATTAAAATTCTAACAGTGAATACACTTTTGTGATACAAAATTAAAAATAGTACATATAAGGTTAATATCTTCTTTGTTCATCACCCCTAATTTCCCAAAGGCAGCCTTTCTCAGGATTCGTGTAGATCCATATAGAATGCATATGTGTACATGCAAAAATATATATGTGTGTGTATATGTATGTGTATGCTTTATATATATATATAACCTCATATATATAAAATCCTATATATATGTATGAATACACACACACACACACACACACACACATATAAGCTTCCCAGATAGCTCAGTGGTAAAGAATTCATGTGACAATGCAAGAGACACAGGAGACACAGGTTTGATTCCTGGGTCAGGAAGACCCCCTAGAGGAGGAAATGACAACTTGTTCCAATATTCTTGCCTGGAAAATCTGATGGATGGAAGCGCTAGGTGGGCTCTGGTCTACCAGTCACAAAGAGTTGAAAATGACCAAATAACTAAGCACACAGAAGCACATAGAAATATATTAGTCGTTGCTTAGTCCCTAAGTTGTGTCCAACTCTTTTGCAAGGAAAAGATAGGAAAAATATGTATATATTTCCAATATTGCATCCGAATTCCATGTCTACCAACATTCTTCAGTTCAGTTCAGTTCAGTCGCTCAGTCGTGAAAGAATCTTC
>SJYC01103782.1:0-24118 GCA_006408675.1 Madoqua kirkii | reverse complement strand
GTTGCAAGAGTCAGATATGACTTGCGATTAAACCAAGGATCTATCTGTGAATCAAGTTTAAAAGCTTATGCTTCCAGGAATAAATGCTTCCCTGTGATACTTTAGAGGTTCTCAAAAGTGCTAAAGAGCAACTTGTGAGATTTCCAATGAGGCAGGTTCCTGTTCTCTTCTGTTTGTACAAAGAGAACGTGCACTTGCACGAAGAGGAAGTGAGTCACCAGGATCTTCTACTCATTTCCAGTCTCCATGCTTGGCGACTACTTTAGGAAACGTCTTTTGCAAAAGTTGTCCTTTGAAGTGATCAAACTAGGGAGTCTCTTAACCCCTTAAGTTCCCTGGAGGTATTTATAGTATTTATAATATTTATAGTATCAATGGCCGTAAAACATTTTGTTTTAGCACTTGATACTCTTTCATCTACTGGGTACTGCACAAATTCTAGAAGAAAAAGCAGAAAACTACTGAACTGGGTTTAGTGAGAGAGGGTGGCACATACTTTGTATTTTAGCCCTTATGTAGAAAAGTTACACATAAGTCTAAGTTTTACCACTGACTGCATTTTCCAAATTTAAAAAAGTCAATCTACATAGATTATTGTTATTATAAACATTTTTGCTGTTTAAATATTTTTATTTATATAGTTTTAGAATAATGCTATATGATCTTTAGTGACTCTATTTTATTCCTTTTTAAATTTTCAAGGTAATGTTTAAAGAAGTGCAAAACAGAAAAAAAAAAGTTCTCTTTTTAAGATTTTTATATGTCAAAGTAAAAGGGATGGCATGCATGCTCAATCACTCAGTCATGTCTGACTGTTTGGGAGCCTATGGACTGTAGCCTATCAGGCTTCTCTGTCCATGGAATTTCCCAGGTAAGAATACTGGAGTAGATTGCCATTTCCTCCTCCAGGGCATCTTCCCAACCTACGGATCAAACTCTAATCTCCTGTGTCTTTTGCATTGCAGGCAGACTCTTTACTGCTGAGCCACGGGGGAAGCCAAAGGGATAAGATATCCTTTTTAAACATATGGGACTTTGTAGAAAGCGTTAATACAAGCAGACTTTCTAATTCTACTGCCACTAATAGGAATATAACAAAATATTCTTAGCAGACCATATCAGATAATACCAGAAATGTTTGTAATTCAACAGTTTAAGTCACACAGTTTGTTCAGAGACTGGTCTACAGGTGATAATTGGTATACATTTTTGTCTCTTAATTCATGGTAAGTACAAGCTTTATGACGTTTTTTTTGGAAGGAAATATTTTTGTTGTTTCTTATGACTTCTAAGAATTGGATTTGAAACCTTTTTCATTGTTTGATAAGGGCCAAACAATTAATCACTGACCTAACACTTTTATAAGAAAGAAAACTCACAGCAACACTCACACAATTTGGAAACGGCTAGAAAAACACCTTAATTTTCTATTCACCCCAAGGAAGTGAAAATATAATGAGTCACTCTTTTCTTCTGGGGGGGGGGTTAATTTGTCAGAGGTGATGCTAATGCATACCCTTCTGAGGATATTCCTTAGAAGCTGTGTACCTGGGAGCTGGTTTCCTATTTTCTCTGACTTAAAAGCCCTCACCCAGCCCTTATTTTTGTCTATTTCTTTTTCTCTAGTGTCAATGACACCATAGAAGGTATCCCCCAACACATCTAACCGGTTTGCATCTCTTTTTCCCCATCACTTCCCCACTCTCGGTCTGGGTGTGGCCACGTGTCTTGCTTTGGGTAAAGCAGCCTTAGCCGAAGTGATGCTAGCAGGATCCTGAAATGCACACACGCGTGTTCTGTCTCTTGCTCCTTGATATTTTCCCAAGAGAGTTGAAAACTTATGTCTACACACACTCCGATACACAGATGTCTATACTAATTTTGTTCATAATTGCCAAAATGGAAGCAAGCAAGATATCTTTCAGTAGATGAATCTACAGTGGTCCATCCAGATAATGGGATTCTTACTTGGTGTTAAAAAATACTGATCTATCAAACCAGAACTTATAGCTTTCTCCCATATGGACTTAAACTTATTTCACTCATTTGCAGGCAGAAGAGCTTGCAATACTAGGCTACAATCTGTCTTTCTGATAACCAAGTGGAAACATGGATTCTCATTTATAATTGGTTCTGTTAATTAAGTCTGTTAATTGGTCAGAATTTTGGAGTTGAACATGGAGTATGCCTAAAATTTTATTGACCCTCCCTAAAACTTTATTCTAGTTTCTAATAATATTTAGTTATTGTCTATGATGTGCAATTGTGATTCTTTATATAAAACCTGTCCTAAAGGCCATTTAAAAGTTGAAAGTTTCTGTGCTTGAATTTTAGATGATTTCTAATCTACTTAAGGACATTTGTTAAGGGGGAAAAAATGTGGGGTAGCAATTAGTCGCCTTATAGTGGTTTTCCTACATATTTTTTTAGTTGTTCAGTTAAATCCTGCATCAGTCTGACTGGTGTGTTACTACCACCCTATGCTTAATATTCCCCAGTCTGGCTGACCCATGATGTGCTAAGTAAGGGGAAAGAGTCTGACCCTCTCCAAAAACAGTATGGCCAGATCATAAAATCAATCCAGCAGACACAAGGAATGGAACATGTGAGAGGACTCCAAAACTGGTGACTATATTTAGAAGCACAACAAGGAAAGCAGCAAAGAGTAGTCTAGAAGTGTAATTGGATATATTTAAGAGGAATGAGAGGGGGGAAAAGTCAAGTCAAGTCAAATAAGTGAAAAATATCTAAGAAGGCTAATCTTTTAGAAAATTTTCATTAAAGGACTTGTAAAAACCATAAGCAGAGCAACAAAAGCAAAGAAACTAATAGGAAAGGAAGGGAAACAAATTATGTAGTGCCGTCCATTGCAGTTCAGTATGAGCCAGGGAACTCAGAAAAATGCTCAAGTAACTGTGGAATTTTAACTATAAAAGAACGTTCTGACAGTCAGAGCCAGTTTAGGATTCCTTATTTTTCAGACCTAGGACTTACTGGAGAGTGCTATAAAGGGTACAGAGCAGGTATCTCACTTTATGTATTCATGGCCGTGCTCCCAACAACTAGTAATTCACAGCATATGGTAATGGTAAATAATTCATCTTAATGAAAGATGCTATCTCTCTTTAGATTTCTCAGTAACCCTGGCAAGTAAGAAGTTTTAGTACATCTTTTATAAAATTCAAATGTATTTACTCAAAAAGTCAGTGAACTTAAGCAAAGAACAGTAAGAAGAGACCTTAAAAGTGAATATCTCAAAGCTTTATCCTGGGCAATTACCTTCACTATTTTCCACATAATCAAAATCAAAACGAATACCACACATTTACAACCCATGAAAATGTAAAATATTCAAATAAAATATCTGAATTAATATGTAATTAAACTTAGAGCAGCTGAACAATAGCAGGATAGAACTAAGTTCAGATATAAGTGTTTTTGCATATTTAGTATTGTTATTCATTAAAACTCTTATTTAAATACTTAGGCTCAATTGCAAACCCTCAACAGTCTATAATTCTATAGAAAGGTCAAGGAAAAATGCACATTTTTCAGACTTTTACTAGCTGTGACATGCAAATACAAGGTACATTGTTGGAACTTAATTCTATTTAGGTTGTGGAAATGTATCACGGTAGCTCAGCTTATTCAGAATATTGAATAATGAGGGCACAAAAAATACTTTTTACGTTAAACATATGGCATGCCGGATCTTAGTTCCCCAGCCAGGGATTGAACCTATGCTCCCAGCACTGGGAGCGCGGAGTCTCAATCAGTGGATCACTGTCTCTTGCACTGCAGGTAGATTCTTTATCAATCTGAGCCAGCACGGAAGCCCAAGAAGCCCATACATTAAACAATTTTTAATTGTCTGGCAACTACTGTTAACAAATTTTCAGAGAAGAATATAATCACTTATTTTAACTCGAAAGTCCAAAACTGAGAGGCAATCTTTCATAAGGTTAAAAACAATTAGCAATTTTAAGTGAAATTACACTTCGTGTTTCCTTCAAATAATTATCACTTCTCCTTCGGGCCTCTCTCCTGCTTTACCTTTTAAGTCCTAATCTTCTTTTATGCCTGGAGTATTATGCTACTATTTTCAAAAGCTAGGCACTCTGGCACACTCCATTTTCCTCAAAGGTTAATGTACAGACCACGGACTCTTTAAAGATTTTTACCGCTTTTACCATGTGTCCTTCCTGACCTTAACGCAGTGCCCTGCTGACTCCCACGAAGTTTGGAAGGCACCTATGCCAATGGCCTGCTGAGCGAATGCTGACAGGCTCTGAAGGGAACGGGAAAACTGCAGCAGCATCACAGCGAGGAGTGGTCAAGTGCCAGGGCAAAGACAGGTTCTAACGCACGGGCTACCGGCCACACATTACAGACCCTAGCTCCCTATGGCTCACTGTTCCCATCCATCCATTGAGTCACTCTTGTAATTCCTCAGTTTTAACTGAATCAGCAGTGTCTGGAAGGTACTCTATAGAATACAATTTAGTACCCAAATCATTTGTTCCTTAAGTGAATCCTTTTTTATTCTATTGCCTGCTGTGAGCTAAAAGCTAGCAACAGACATAGGAGTGAAGCATGGTTTCTGCTTTAGGAGATCACTTGATCACCAACAGCACACAGTGACAAGGGTGAGAGAGGAGGAGGCCGTGGAGTGGGGAGCGCTGCTGTCCGCTGGAGAGAGTGCACTGAGCGCATCTCTTCTTAAACTCCCTGTTCAGTAACGGACTTCCTGTCGGTAGCTTGAAACCAGAGGCAGGAAAGAGAATTTATACCAACAAAATCTGCAAGTCCTACAAACGAGGGCCATTTTTTTTTCTACAGTGATGGGTTGTTAAACATTGACCACTGGAAGTAGGTGTTAATTGTCTGGAGAAAAATGTTCACCCAAATGGTGACAGCTGAAGGATCCTGAATGATAAGAGTTAAAGAGGAGGGAAAAGTCTCCATAGAAGGAAGAGAATTTTCAAACACATGGAAACTGCAAGAATCCATGCACTATTCAGATGACAGATAGATGTCTGGCACACATCGCTGGGGTGTGGGTAGGGGTGGGAAGAGAAGCAGAGCATGCCTGGGGCTGAACCGTACAGGATTTAGCATAGGGCTAGGAACAAAGAGAACGTTTGGATATAAGCCCCGGTGGCTCAGAAGGTCAAGAATCTGCTGCAGTGCAGGAGACCTGCGTTCAGTCCCTGGGTCAGGAAGATCCCTTGGAGAAGGGCATGGCAAGCCACTCCAGTATTCTTGCCTGAAGAATCCCATGGGCTGAGGAACTGGTGCTCAAGGTGTTCCAAAGAGCTGGACATGACTAAGGAACAGTTTCATTTCACTTTTCATACTCATCATAGAGGTAGAGAGAACATACTTTGCACTTACCCACCCCTTTTCCAAAGAAAGAAAGAAAGAAAGGAAGAAAGGAAGAAAGAAAGAGACTGATGGCTGGGTAGAGAGACAGAGATGTGTCCAAGCAAATATACTCAATGTTAATTGTAAAAAGTAAGTGATGGGGGCAGGACTATACAATTCTTTCAACATTCCTTTATGTCTGAAACATTTCATAATAAAATGTGAAAAACAGAGAAAAAACAAACACAGCATTTTATCTGGAAGAAGCTTGCTTTGGAGAGAAAAGGGAGATAGCAGTTTTAAGAACAGGAGTCTCTCTATCCCTCCTTTTCTTTGTGTTATATGAAGGATGCATGAGCTCAACAAAGGAGGTCAGGAAGAGAAGTCCTCAGTGCAGTAACCTCCACCCACCCCCAACCCCCCCACTTCTCCAACCAGCTGCAAGGGGAATTTGGACTGCTAAGATTTTGTTGCATAGCTCAATTCAACAGAATCTAATTGCTTCTGATACCTTTTTGAAACTGTAAGAAGTGAAAATGATGAGCTACATAAAAGTTTTACACTTAAATATCTTATAAAATAGGCATATTTTCATATTATTAGAAGGTAAAAAAGCTGTTTTCAAAAAAGTGAGTGCTTAATATTTAATGGTGAAAGTACTGGGACAATTCCACTTCCTTTTTACACTGGCTTCAAATGTTTTATTATTTAGGCTTCTTTCTTTAAAGGACTTTAAACAAGTGTATCCATAGCATGTCTTTAAATGAAATACATTATATTAAAAGGAGTGTATATATATTAACATCTCACACTTTTTCAGAAGAAAGATACAGTTTAAGAACTATATTCTTGCTGATAGGCTTCAAATATCTTAAATCTTTTAATTCAAAATCAGAAAATAATATAGAAAACTCACTTTTCAAATTTGTTAAAGGATAATAACGTTCCTCTCTGTAAGAAACCTATGCCACTGGAAAGTAAAATTTTATTATGATTCATTACTTTTAAGCAGAGTTTAGACATGTCTCCAGGTTTCATTTTTTGACACATAGGGCAATTACTAAATCTGAATAAAGGTTATTGATGGAACAAAGCCTAAGGTGTTGAGATACTAAGATCTTTTGTTGTGTACACTTAAGACAAAAGGTTTCCATCCAAAATCAGCACTTTAGAAATAGGATACCATGCAAAGACAGAGCATGTCTTCAGGAGCCTCTAAAAACTTTGCACAATTGGCCTTTATAGCTCTTGTCAAATGATGATGAAATCATAAGCATATAGACCATCTTTTATGGGAGAACATGTTTTCTGAATTGGCCCCCATAAGGCCTGGAGCCAAACCATGTGCCTAAAACTTATTTTCTTGTCTTTTCTTTCTCTGACCTAGTTTAACAAGTCTTGAGCTTCTGTATTCAACAAAGTGATGTTGTACAGAAATTATTTAAACATTTACTCAGTTTTGCCTTTGGTGAGCTTTGTCTTTGTGATGAGCTTGACAAGCACTTCACTACATTTTTCCATACCACTAGGCACTTGAGTGGAGAAGGCGATGGCACCCCACTCCAGTACTCTTGCGTGGAAAGTCCCATGGACGGAGGAGCCTGGTGGGCTGCAGTCCATGGGGTCGCTAAGAGTCGGATAGGACTGAGTGACTTCACTTTCACTTTTCACTTTCATGCATTGGAGAAGGAAATGGCAACCACTCCAGTGTTTTTGCCTGGAGAATCCCAGGGATGGGGGAGCCTGGTGGGCTGCCGTCTATGGGGTCGCACAGAGTTGTCGCTAAGAGTCGGATACGACTGAGTGACTTCACTTTCACTTTTCACTTTCATGCATTGGAGAAGGAAATGGCAGTCCACTCCAGTGTTTTTGCCTGGAGAATCCCAGGGATGGGGGAGCCTGGTGGGCTGCCGTCTATGGGGTCGCACAGAGTGGAACAAGACTGAAGCAACTTAGCAGCAGCAGCAGCAGGCACTTGAGTCCTGGGAATTAGGGACAGTATCATAAGCTCTGAGAAACTGTGTCCACTCTGATGCACTGGCTATAATGATGCAGTCTTTACCGTTTTTTGCTTATGCATCTACAAAAGACTATCCCCCAAATAATATTATTCTCACTTCCAAGTTTAAATAATTAAGTGGAATATATAATATTGTAAACATTGCCACTTTAAAATGACCTGACAACACTACTTTTTAAAAAAAATCCGTGGTTATATAAATAACATAGCAATTTCATCCTATCATCATCCTGTCAAAGAAAAAATTCTTATGTTGGTCCTTTTTTTCTTTGAAATTGCATTTCCATTTCAATTTTCCTGATTTTACTTTAGTATATTATATACACTATTTTATATTATACTTTTTTCCAAAAAATATGTTTAAAACTTTAAATTTATTTTAAAAAATTTCCTGAGACAATGAGGCGTTACATCTTACAACTTCTTTTGTAATCAAAATCACAATTACTAGTAGTACATAACTGAACCGATTAGCACAAGTATATGATAAATGTTCATGAATATTTCAAAAAACACAGAAATATACTTTGATTGAACCTATCCCTCAATGATAAGGATGAAAGGGCAGTTACACTGCCTTGATTAAGGAGACTTCCTAGGCACTGAGTTTTTCCATTGTCTCTTTGTTTTAGTACTCTGGGCAGTGTTCACAGTGACTAGGGAGGCCCATGCCTTTCTATAAAATAAGAGAAAAGCAACTGAGAATGAATGAGGAGGTGGGAAAGGAACTGTGGTGAGCTTGCATCTGATGCAAGCTCAGATGAGGTCCCAAGCTGATTATCTTTAGAAATGAAGACACATGTAGGCTAAGGATGTAAAAATGGATTCCCTTACTCCTCCTGAAATCCCTTTGGGGAATCCCAGTAGTCCAAATACTCAGGCATGAAGATAACTGTTCTGTCAAGAATTATATCACCCAATTTCTACAGGCGATAGCTACTGGAAGATCTCCTTGTCCAGCCATAAGTGGAGAATCCTGCCTTGTTGATCCATTTAGGGTCAGTGCTGGTTAAACCTAGTTCAATGAGATTGGAGGTGTTGCCCCTCACATAACAGCTGTGTGTATGCTTATGCAGGTCATTCTATTGGAGAAAAACACCTTCATGATAACAAATTTAAAAATCTCTAAAAATTGATCTTTTTGAGGACTATAACCTAAAATATTTGGAATACCTTTCTAATTTTGATTCTAACAATACTATATCACATATCTATAGGTGATAAAATTGGGACATAATGACTACTCGTTCCAAACCACTCCAAACCACATATTCTCAATTTCTTCCATATGCTTTTTAGCTCAACTAAAATCTCAGCATGTAATAGGCCCTACAATGGTGAGATATTTGGCATAGGGCTAATCTGTCTTATATATCATTTTGAAAGCGCCAGAGGATCCTTGAAAATATATATATATTTTTAAATAAAAAGACTCTCCTGTGTAGTGAATTTTTAAAAAGGCTACCACAGCCTAGACTATTTATTCTAATTTCTCTTATCATAAAATATAACTGGATTCTTTGGATAGGAAGTCTTAAAAATGTAGAGACTACTCCTAAATGTCAAATAACTGTCATTATTTGGTTATCTTAAATATATAGTTAAAAGCTACTTTCATTTCCAAGTGTTAATTTGATTCCACGGACTTTTGTTCTCTGAGACACTGTGTTCCATCTGTTCAATGATTCCTTGGTATAGCTGCAGAAACTGGCTATAAGCATTATTATAACTTGGGTAAAAATTAGACTTTAGAGTAGATTAGGAAGCTTGGTTGATTTTTTGAGATACTCTCACATATTCAGCCTATGCCTTACAGAGGACATTTCAGTTTATCTATATTTGCCAAAGTGGAAACTAGTAGCATGTGAGATGCCATTTTGGATTGAATTTTTTATCATAACAGACATACATCAATTTTATGAACTGACAATGGAATAAAAGCAAAATAAGATGAAATAACAAGGGTCAAGCTAATAATGGAGATGTGTTGTCTATAGAAGAAACACTCATAATACCTGGATGTTTAACCAATCAAAGATTGTTCTGAATATAGATGAGGATATAACAGTTGAACAATGTATTTATTAAGGATCTAATTGGGCACACATACCAAATGCTGGATGAATGCATTTAGACCAGTGCCAGGTACCATGCTACCTGCTGAAGCACTTAGCACAGATCTTTGATACATGATACTCAAAAATGTCTTTTCTTTATATTAAGAAGCAAATGCTGGTGCAGAAGTGGACAGTCCAGTTCTTCTAACAGTTACATTTCTCACTGTAAATTAAAAGGCTGATTGTGCGATCTTCATTAATATCGAATTGCCTGGTTGGGGGCCGCAGTTGTGTTTTGTGCCAACCAGGCTAAAGGCTGGACCGCAGATGCTGTTAGTTCACTAGGAAAGAATAGAAGACAGGATGCTAACGGCTTTGTTTTGAGTCAAAAGGAAAGAGACCATTCCACAAAGATGGGCGGCCAAATAAAATCAAGATTTCTGTTTCTTTAAAATTCTGAGAAAAACTGTTTGAAATGTCATAGCTTCTCGTAAGCTAAGAGTAAAAATGAAGGGGAAAAATTGATTTTTAGGAGAGTAAAAATAGACTACCCTGATAGAAAAATATTTTTAAACTTTAGATTTTCTGAGCATTTATTAAACCTTTTCATATAGCCTTTAAACATGCCACTTGAGATCAAACAATTATAATGAGAATGTTTTAGAAACCTTGGACTTATAACAACTCTGCCATTGTTCAATCAATTAGTAATTGTTCGAAGTACAATCTTCAGATTAAGAGGTTGGACCCACAAAATGCTTTAGTACAAAGAAAATGGTGCTTCCCTGGTGGCTCAGAGGTTAAAGCATCTGCCTGCAATGTAGGAGACCCAGGTTCAGTCCCTGGGTCAGGAAGATTCCCTGGAAAAGGAAATGGCAACCCACTCCAGTATTCTTGCCTACAGAATCCCATGGACAGAGGAGCCTGGCAAGCTATGGTCTATGGGGCTGCAAAGAGTTGGACATGATTGAGCAACTAACACACTTACTTATTAATAGGGAGAGAGCTGTATATAACATTTAGTTCATTCTGCAAAGTCTGCACTTTTCTGTAATGTGAAAATTATGCCAGCTAATAAACTCATTTGTGCCAAATCATGTAGTGCTAAGAAGGGAAAAAAGTACCTTTAATATCTGTGTTATTATATCTTTTAAGTTGGCAACTTAAAAGGATTTTCATTACTGTAATCACATATAAGTCAGACTTGATGATACTGGCTACAATATGACGGCTACTCAGGCCATCTTGTTTGGTAGTCCAGGCCCCCAAATATTAAGAGCCCTATATACGGATGGGAATTTATACCCTAGTATCTAGTAAATACCTATGAACATTTTTAGACATGTTTCAGTTTTAATAATACACTGGATATAAAACTTGTTTCCTTTTTATAGCATAATCATGATGAAAAAAGGCAATTACCTGTACTATGAAGGGAACAAAGTACAAATTATATATTTATGTGACCAAACTGATTTAGCCTCTAAATCACACACTGAAATATTAATTTTTTAAAAAGTAACAATAAACTGGAAAGTAATTAACAAAAGTATGACAAGCAAGCACAAAGACTTATAAAATATTGACTAGTCTTTCTTTTTATAGATGTCTTCCTTTCCTTTCTCCAATTATATAATGCAAATTCAGCAATTTTTAAAAAGATAGAAGAACTTAAAACTGATAAGCTGATATCCATCTTTGACATGTAAGTTTTTGGAAAAATTCCATGAATTTCTCACATGGTCATACTTCTTAAAACAGTAAAATACACAAAGTGTTTTTCTTTTCTTTGTCAGAAGTAGAAGAGAACAAGAAAGATGTCTTTATGTTTCCTCCAACTATCAAATATTTTATTCCAATTTACATTCCTTCCTCCAACCATCTAAATACCTGTGAAAGCAATCTATTTAAAATTGGTTTCTTATTGTACTCTACTCTCAGCTCAGTGATGGCAGAGACCCAACGATGGCAGTGTTTATTTACCACGGAATATACAGAAAATGGTATTCTACGAATATCTTATATAGAAATTTAAAAATAATATTAAAAATAAAATAGAAATATACCATGATATAAAAATTGAGGTGCTTTGAGTTTTATTTTAGTATTTGGCATTTTAGAAAATAATTTCAATTTTCTTTTTTAGCTATTATAAACATTAAACAGATTTTGCTATTTCCCTCTTTCTAATAATCTTTTATCTGACCAAATGATACCTTACTGTTTCATTTTCTGGTTTTCTGGTAAGATTTATATCTCATAGTAATTTTTATGCATTTAGTGCAAACACTTTTAAACAGCTGATGCTTGTACTGCTCCACAAACCTGGTTCTCACTGTCTTTCCCTCATCACTCTTTTCTCTATTTCATGTGTTTATCTTTCTTCAGCTTCATAAAGAAGAGATACTTTTCCTGACCAGTGCTCAACTTTCTGATATTTCCTGCCACATCCGTAACTTTGGAGGCACATTTGACTCTTAGTAGGTTCAACTGTGACTTTTAACACAAAGCCTCAGTCACCTGCTCCAATTTCATTTCCAATTTCCAGGGCTTCATTTCCAAATCCTGTTTGGATGTTTCCAGAGCCATGTCACTTTTACTCAAACTCCTGTCTACCACTAAACCAGGGGTTCCCAACTTTCGGGATCTAATGCCTGATACCCTGAGGTGGAGCTGATATAAAAACAATGGAAATAAAGTGTACAATAAACATAATGCGCTTGAACCATCCTTAAACCAGCCTCTTCCCACTGCCTGCTCCCCCACCTCGACACACATCCCTGGCCTGTGGAAAAACTGTCTTCCATGAAACAGGTTTCTGGTGCCAAAAAGGTTGGGGATTGCTACACTAAACTCATCTTTCTCCTGAAATGGATGGAGCTTTTCCGTAACTGTTCTCATCCTCCTAGGACTAAGGTTTGCACCATCCAAACCTGCTTTAGTTTTCTTTGCCCACTGAGTCCATAGTTTCAAGTCCTTGGCCGCTCTTTGGAATAGCTCCCTCTTCCTTTTATTGTTAAGACTATCATTGTTCCAATCTAGTCACCTCAACCTTGAAATACTTTATTCAGTTTCTAAATTATAACCCAACTCATCCTTTGTTCTTTCTCCAAGCTTGGAAAAAGTATTTGCTTTTTCTCAAACACAGCTTTTAAGATGATGGCAGGTTATGCTAAGAGTTGACAGAACAAGAATCATATGGCCACTGTGCCCTCAGAGTTCTTTGTTTGTTAGTATGTCTAAACATTTCTTTGAATTTTTTCATATTAAATGTAATACTTTTGCTCCCAAACTGCCAATTATTATAGGTCATCACTTTTTTCCCCTTCAGATTGGGAACCTGAAATGTGAGATGCTGAAATGAGCTGCTCAGAAATGACAGTGATTACAGCCACAGGAAAACCTCTAAGCTAATGGTTCTCGGTATATGTGCTGCCAGAGGCACAAAGCAGAAGGGAGTTTTTAAGATGACATTCATCTCAAACACTCATCACAGCAGACAAATACAGCTTCAGTAGAGAATGATTTACCCGGGTCCTTAAAGACATATTCCTCAAGGACCAGTAAGATGTCACATAAGTCCTACTAATTTCCGACTTCGCACTTTAAAAAGTTCTGCATAATTTTTTAAAGTTAGACAGAAAGCAGTGGGGAGACACTCTGGAACCTGTGATATTAGATTTGAAGAATTATCTAATAATCCAAAGCAGATGATGGAAGATAATTTTCTTGTATACAGTTTAGATGGTTTCGTAGAGGCATGCAAAAAACTGCTCTGATTCCATATTCGGTGACTTGCCTGTGGTTAACATTAGGATAAGGCAAAAATGTGGACAAAGGACAAGGGTTCCGCCATGTGGTTTGCTCCTTTAGATGAAAGCAGAGACATAAATTCTAATTTAATCCTAAGTCTTTCCAGGGCAGCTTGAAACATACTTGGCTTGAAATGTATTAGTTTTTATTATTTTTTCTTTCTTATTCTACAGGATTTCAGTTTCACCTCCACAGTTCTTTCCTCTTAGCCAGACTTATCACATATCACAGTCTCAAACATTACTTGCTTACATATATGTATATATACATATATATAAGATAGTGATCTCAGAGTCTAAGATTTTAGACAAAAAGAAAGTTTCAAATAAATATTTCTAACTCATGAATCTGTCATTAGGCTTTTAATGCTATTCCAGACTTCCTTATTATAATACTGAACAGTAAAGAAAGCTTTGTGATGGAGATTGCTTGATTTCTGTCAGCTTCTCTGCCTCCCACTCCAAACACTTTGGGATCACTTACTAATCCATGCTCTGAAATTAGTCTTCTTCATTAATGAGAATTAACTACTAAATGAGATACATCTACTTGGATTTTGTTCTTCTCTGACATGTACTGGGGAATAACAAACCCAAATTAAAACCAGACTATCCTTTTCTCATCCAAAATCAGAAGTGGAAACAGGAATCAAAGACCCCAATACATATAAACCAGATCCTCAAAAGACATTCAGTTGGCATTAAACTGCCTCAAAACTTAACAAGATAACAGAAGTTTTGTATTTTATTTTCAACAGAAAAGAACCACAGACCAATTTAAAACAGTGATCTTTTTCTAGACAGGCTATCAAATTCCTTTATTTGTAAGGCACAAGCTGAGGAGCAGAAACTCATGACATGATTTCTACCCAGCAGAAGCCCAGGCAAGCCAGGAGACTTTTTGTCTATTCAGATGCAATAAAATTTTTCTCATTATCAAACACATAACTTCTTGGAGTGAATTAAGGTTAAAGGAGTAAAACAAAACTATTTTATTTGCTCTGACTTTCATGGTCAAATGATTGTGCAAAAAAATCTATTTCTTTATTTTATGGTTATTTAACAGAACAAAGTAAAGTATATCATGTTTTGCTAATAGTGTTGTTTTGCAAACAACAACAACAACAAAAACCTCATCATGCGTTAAAAAAAAATTCAAGCACTATAACTATAGCTTGTGGAAAGTTCAAGAGTCTGAGAAACAGGAAGACATTGGCATGAATCCAGGCTCCATTCGTTCACTAGCTCTTTGACCTTAGGTTTTAACCTCACTGCCCTGAGCTCTGTATGTAAAGCTGGGATACTCACAGCATCTATATCAAAAAGTTGTCCTGAGGATGAGGGATAGTATAAATCACCTAGGAACTTTCCATAAAATAAATCATAGTTAATTAAAAGTTTTTGCTGGTCAAAAGGCTAAGAGTTAATACAGATAAACCACCTGGAATGATGTCTAACACCTAAGCGTTAGTGTGGCCACCTTCATTGTCAAGTGGTAAAGCAGAGCTGACAGAACCCCAAGAAAGCGAAATGAATCCCACACCCAGCACTCCTCAAGGACATGAGGAGGGCTCCTATCTGTGGCACACTTTACAAACACTACCAAGTCCCAGGGATAAGGTGCTCTGAGAGGCATGGCCTGCAAAGGCACCATTCTTGTTTAGTAACTAGGTCATGTCTGACTATGCAAATCCATGGGCTGCAGCCTGCCAGGCTCCTCTGTCCATGGGGTTTCCCAGGCAAGAATACTGGAGTGGGTTGCCACTTTCTTCTCCAGGGGATCTTCCCGACCCAGAAATCCAACCTGCTCTCTTGCACTGCAACAGGCAGATTCATTATCACTGAGCCACCAGGGGAAGGCACCTGGATTTTATAGCTGATGTTGGATACTAAGCAAAATATTGAGAAAGGTTTGATAAGACTCATCAAGAGATGCTTTCTCTTTACAATAAGCAGCAAGTTAAGGAAGAGCTTTAATTAAGTCCTTTGAAGTCTTCCGATTCCTGCTTTCACTTTTGGATCCAACAACAAGTGCAAAAGCCTGAAAGAACACAGGGCCAGCCCCCAGAGAGAGACAGACACTACGGGCTGCCTAAAGGAGGAACAGGGTGGGAGAATGGAACCCTGATCCTCAGGTTGAAAATAACATCATACAAAAAGAGAAGGAAAAAAAAAACCCTACAAGATATGTTCTCAATAAACTATTGTCCCCAAAAGAGTTAAATAGTTTTGGGAAGATTCTCCAGTTGTTCTCTGAGTAGCTCTGAGGAAATCCATAATTTCTGTGCCGTGGTAAATAAAGCACTAAAGAACATTTCTGATGATTTATGCTGAAATGTATACTACCCTAAGTTAAACACATTTTTAATGAAAACTTTACTTCTGTTTTCCTTTTTCTTCCTTAGACAGCAAATTTATGAGATATGAGCATTTAGAAGTTGGAGCTACTTCTCTGCAGAAATGACCTAAAATTGAAACATGGTGGTTTAACAGTTCACTGGTCTGCTTAGAAAGAAAAGAATTCTTCCAAGTGCTCTGAAAGGACAGGTTTAAAAGCAACTGCTGATGAGCACAGCACATTGATTAGAACTAATTATTTTAAAGCAGAGGAAGTTCCAAAATGCATCCTTTCATGTAAGTGACCGAGCAAGTGGGTAAAGGAACTCACTAAAGTGAAGTAAACACTGAGACAGTCTTGGTGATAATCAGCTGTGCAGGAAACACCAGACTGTTGAAATGTGCAAGTACTTTTGGCTTTAGGACCTGGCAGCACATAGTAGGTGCTCAATATATATTTACTGAATGAGTGAATTAACATATAATTACAGTCATATGCAGGGCTACTTATTTCATACCGTATGCTACATATTTAATAATCATTGGTCAATAAACCTCGTTAAAACAGAGATTTGTTAACAGAGGAACACCTATGTATGAATGCTACTTAATTTTCTTTTTTGAGGAATTACAGAAACATAGTGAAAGGTATCTATTACAAAATGCTTGTTGACTTTTAAGATTTAAATTCCATCAGGTTAGTATTCTTTCTTGAGGGAAAAAGAATATCTTTCTAACCTTCCATTAGGAAGATTTAATATCTCTTAGATGGTATCATAACTATCTCACTATATTATAGATACTTATATTTGGTATGTAACCATCTAACTATACCTGGAAAAGTTAACAATGGCAACCTGTGGCTTTAACATATGAAACAGCAAGAATCTGGATAAAGCACAGAACATCCACTGGTTTTCTGAATATTTTAAAACGTATCAATATGTTTACTTAAGAAAGTTCTCACAAACTATTTTTTTTAGCTCATTCTAACCTAGTATAAGTTTTAAAAAAATTCTTGTCTTCCCTGTATTGTACATTCCCTTGCAATGTGATATATGACTAAAGAATAGTAACATGGAGACAAGTAATGAAGACAAGAGAAGTTACAGGAAGTAGAAAAACCTTGAGATGGTAGAAATAATTGTACCCTTTAAATTTACCTAAGTATATAGACTGTATGTATGGGAGTGAATGGACACTTTCATGTTATTTTTGCCTAAAGAGTTAGGTATTCTGCAAAGAGTTAGGTATTCTAAGAGTTAGGTATTCTAATACAAATTTGATGTGATTTGTATTAAGCTCAAATAAATATTAAATCATGCTGTTCAGACAGTAACTTTCAGAAAGGCTACATTCTTGCTTCATTTTACACATGTACAGTTCCAAAAGGTAAAAAACCGTATCAATTTAACTTGTCACAATATCTAGTTTCCACTGCTACCATCCCCTTTTATTTGATAATGTCTTATTTTATTGATATATTATGTTTACAAAGCAGTCTCTCTAACCAGACTGCAACTTCTTCTTAAGCCTTTAATGCATTTTGGAATTCTGAGTGCCCTGTGCAGGGTAGTCCCATATTAAACATTTATGGAAGTGAACTTTGCTCTGTACTTTCCTCTTCCAACTACATTTTTGTATATTACCATCCCTTTTAAAGCCCTTTTATAGGAGCCAGAGTAATTTTTTCTCTATCCACATCAGGAATCTTTGTCTTTTATAGAACATTGTACTCTCTGAAGGTAACCAAATACCAAATAGTATTTTGAAAAAACAATAATAAAAACCCTAATAACTTATTTAATTATTACAGATATGACCAGATATTAAGTTGACATAAATATCAGTATGTCAACGTGTAAGTTATCTTTTATCACAGACATCAAAATTTGAATAACTGACAGGAACAATTTCACTCAAAGAGCCAAAAAAGTGACTTAGCAATGTGAGATACTGAAAGATGGTTATTAAAGTACTTTACTGTTTCAACTATGTTTTCAAGGTGATGGGAAAATTCTCTCATGGATTTTGTTTCTTATATTTCTTCAAAGCAACTATAAAATATCATAACATTGTTCATTCTCAACAGTATATTGTTTACACATAATCTAAATCTTAGAAATTTATTCTTAATGTTACCTGTAAGATACCAATAACTACCTAATAAACTGAACTAGCTCAAATGTCAAGGCTCTTACCGTCAAATCCATCTTCTTCTGACCCCAGTTCATCATCTGAGCAGATGTTGAGGACATTTACCAGCATCTCAGTCACTGAGGAGACCAAGGGAAGAAAGAAAAAATAGTTTAAAAATTTTACTGTAATATTAATTATTACTCTAGCACTGTTAATGAGCAGGCATGGCAGTAATATCCTTACCTATATTGAAGATGGAATTTCCTGCATAATAGTTTTTATAAAATTCAGATCAAAAAGATATCAGGCTTTGTGTTTCTATGTAGACTTTATATTATTAAAATTATCAGCTCATGCCTATGAAATCTAATGGAAACATTGACCAGGTATCAGTCAATAGACAGTGGACCAAAGAAAAATGTGGATTTGAATATAGTATACATCCATGAAGGAGAAAATACTTTTTAATTTTTATTTATTTGTACAGTGAGGCTGTTAGGTTTAGACAAGGTTACAAACATTAGGTTCACAGGGACCAAGTGAATGCTGGACCTCTTTTTAATTTTTAGTTCCCCAGAGAACTCAGTTTAGTGATAGAAATGTGATTTATGTTTAAGAAAAACTGATAATTGATGAACTAATATATTTGAGATAGCTTTGAGAATTTGATTTAAAAAATTAATGTGTTGATATATATATATCATTAAATTTCATTTTCAAAAAGGTTTTACAAATGAAGCTTAGATAAGACTGATAAGAAATTTACTTGAGTAAATAGATTTAAAGAGGGTTGTATAAAAGCATTATACACAGAAATTAGTACTGCAACGCTTTATACTAAGTTACATGTCATTTGTGTTGAACATTTTTAAAAGTTAGGTTGGGTTCTATCATGAGTGTGAAAAGAAGCTTGTCCAGTATTTCTTCAAGAGTTCATTTTTAAAATCAATGTTCTTCTGGCATTAAAGATATATGTTAAATGGTGAAACTTCAGTGAGGCCAAAATTAACCCAGAGCTTCAGTTTCATTATCAAAAGTAAGTTATGTACACATATATATTACTATATTCTTTTGTTACAGATGTTCAAAAAATCTGAATAATTAATGGAAACAACCCACATGAAGAGTGTTCAAGGATAGTTGTCAGGATTCTCAGTGCTTTTCTGTCCATTCTGTGATCTGATGGGTGCAAGGAAGTGGTGACATGGAGTAGTACCGGGAATATTTATCTATTAAAATTAAAATTTACTGACTCTTAAAATTTACTTTTGACTTGCTTTGGTGTTGAAGGGGAAAACTTCTTTGATGACAATTCATAACTTCTTGGGTTTAATCATCAAAAGATAGTTAAAGAATAAACAAGGATTGTAGGAAAATAAATATTATATATATTAATATTGATATATTACATATATGCATGAATATAAATATACAAATATTTCAGAAAAATGCACAGCTTTTCTCTAAAATTCCCCCATAGGCCATTATTTTTCTAAAACAAGTGCAAGCTCTTATGTTACAATGTCTATTCCTTTTCTCTGTGATGCTCAAGACTTTGCCTGAGGAATTATCCAGACTATCACCATCATGCCTCCTGAATGGAAAACTCAAGTTCAGTGGGTACAGGCTTTTCCTCAAAATTTCTGCTGCAGTTTAGGTCAAAATATAAAAAAGAAATAAAGGGAGACTGAAGGAAAGAAAGAAAAGACCAACTGTCCTGAAAAACTGGAAAATGCTAATAAACAACTTTTAAAATATAAATCTCATCTAATGGTCATAAAATTTATCATCACTCAGTTGCTCAGTTGTGTCCAACTCTTTGCCACCCATGGTGGCAGGTCCTCTGTCCACAGGATTTTTCAGGCAAGAATACTGGGGGGGGGGGGTCACCATTTCCTCCTCCAGGGGATCTTCCCAACCCAGGGATCCAACCCATGTCTCCTACATTGCAGGTGGACTCTTTACTCTCAAGCCATCATTATAATGAACAATTTTTTTTGTTGTTATTGTACATGCTGTGTTTCAAAATATTGTAAACATTAATCACTTTCATACAATGGTTTTATTAACATCAGAAATGTGAAGAAAGCATGGTTATCTCAACCTTTTAATTTGACTGGTAGTTTGTAAAATAAAATAGAACTTTTGAATTATAATACAAAGGAGTAAGAAGAGAAGGTAGCCATTATAGCTTGAAGCCAGTCAAAATTATGAATGTTACTTTTTTTTAAGTTGGATTATTCTAATAAGATTATGTAAATTATCCTAACAGTTCTCAGTTCTTTTATTTCCCCCTTAATTCCATCCATTACATGTTAATAATATGTACAATGACACACTTCCAAATCACTGCTCCTATGGTGCAGCTTGTGAGTTTCATTGGTTAGACCAAAGAGTTTCTCTTTCTGAATATTTCATGGTAAAAGAGCCACACTTTTTCTCCTTCCTTCTCGTATCATTTTATGTAACATCAACATATATACACTAGCAGGTTTACACCTGGATAGCTGGTGAGAATTTGGTGTGTAGCAGAGACAGCCCGGTCTAGTGCCCTGTGATGACCTGGAGGGATGGGATGAGGGAAGAGGACGGAGGCTAGGAAGGGAGGGGATGTATGTATAATAATGGCTGATTTGCACTGTTATAACATAAACCAATGCAACACTGTAAAATAATTTGTTTTAAATATATCTAAAGAAAAAGAAAAAACAAAAGAACATCCCAGGATTCCACAACAAACCTTTTTCCCCAACAAATGGCAGGGACCAGGTGAAAACATCCATGAAGTTTGGAAGCCAGTATGGATGAGGAGAACAGTTGAATTGCCTGATATTCATGACATTGTTCTCATACTTCAATACGCAGCTGAAAAAAAAAAAAAGAAGGAAATTAGATTCACAAGCATGTATTTCTGCTTCTATGCATGACTTGAGTTGATCAAGAAAATTCAACTAATTGACTTAAGCTCCAAAATATCAAGGCAAATAGCTTCATCTGTCATGAATGTTTATACTAGTTATGGATTTAATCTTCACTCAGTGTGATATGTAACTGCAAAACATATGAATGCTATATATGAAAATTCATTATAATTTGGCAAATACATATAAAAAATAGTTAATCAAGCTCTAGGAATTAGATCAAGCTTTTTTGCAGCCAAGAATATTTTAGTCTGATTTAATATTTGATGAGACAAATAAAAGTGGCATAGGTAAGTTAGTACAATATAATTTAATAATCTCAAATATCTGAACAGAATTTATTCCTACTGCTTTTAAACCACACTTTTTCCCCCCCAGGAGAACTCACAACAGTTGGACAAACAATTTAAATTAGACTGCAATCCTGACTTAATAAAGTAAAATGTTTGGATTGAATTCTGCCTTAAATAATATGCTAGTATCTGACTCTACCCTTGGCATCTGAGAAGGATGCGCCATCCACAAAGAATAGGAAAATAATTCTGCTTGCTTTACTTTGGTTTGTCTGGTGTCTGTAGGCTGGATTGATACTCATATGGAATGTTATGGCTGAAGAGAGGCTAAGAGCACAGCTGATCTTCCTTCTAACCAGGTTCAGAATTTCATCTATAGCAGTCAGGGCACAGCATGAGCAGGTCTCTGTGAATACTTTCAATGAAGCAAAAGCTTTACTACTTACTGATCTTAGTTCTCCCTTCTGAGAAAATACAGAACAAGTACACTTCTGTTTCTTTAAACATTAAGAACAAAACTCTCACATTGCAGACTTTCTATGATGGCATGATTAGCTTTTGTGTGTGCGTGCTAAGTCACTTCAGTTGTGTCCAAATCTTTGCAACGCTATGGACTGTGGCCTGCTAGGCTTCTCCATTCCTGGGATTCTTTAGGCATGAATTCTGGAGGCGTTGCCATTCCCTCCTCCAGGGGATCTTCCTGACCCAAGATTTGAACCAGCATCCTCTGCGGCGGCTGCATCGGAGGCGGATTCTTTACCATAGAGCCACTTAGGAAGCCCATGATTAGCATTATCTTAGTGGAAACTACTGAACAGATCCTAGATGATGCCAAATGAGTTTTTTATGGCTTTGTCTGGGGGTTTAAAATACAGAATAATTATTTTACTACTTTAAAATTTTTAGGCTTTTACATGTGAAAGATTAGTTATAGCATGTGATTCCTATGTATAAACACAGGCCTTAAAAGTCTTTTTTCTTTTTTTTAAATTACTGTAAGTTTGCTAGGTTTGAGCTTTTGCATCAATGTCTGCCTTAACATCTTTTCTTCTTACTTGATGATACCTTTAACATAACATTGCTTTCATAGCTCCACATTCTTCTTTCACTTCCAATGTTTTCTCAGAACCTCTGAATTTCCAAATTCTTCCCGTACATTGGTGCCCAGCTCAAACACTATCCCCTCTTTGAAATCTTTTCTGATTTCTTCTGATGAGTGTCTTTCCTCTGAATTCCCAAAGCCCTTGACTTATAGCTCTATTTGCATTTATTATTTAATTTAAATACAGGTATTCTATGAATATATGTATATGCTCAATGTCTCCCTGTGTCTGTAAGGAAAAGTACCCTTCAGCAGACTTAATAGTGTTTATGTTTGAGTGCTGAAGAATCGATACTTTTGAATTGTGTTACTGGAGAAGACTCTTCAGAGTCCCTTGGACTGCAAGCAGATCAAACCAGTCAATCCTAAAGGAAAACAACCCTGAATATTCATTGGAAGGACTGATGCTGAAGCTGAAGCTCTGGTATTTTGGCCACTTGATGCGAAAAGCCTATTCACTGGACAATACCCTGATGCTGGGAAAGGTTGAAGGCAACAGGAGAAGGAGGCAGCAGAGTATGAGATGGTTAAAAGCATTACCAACTCAATGGACATGAATCTAAAACAAACTCTGGGAGACAGTGGAGGACAGAGGAGCCTGGCGTGCTGCAGTACTTGGAGTCACAAAGGGTCAGACGTGGCTCAATGAATGAACAACAACGTTTCACAGACCATCTTCTTAGTATAGATGCTCAAAAGCTAAGGACATACCTTGATATTTCCCCCATAATCTTTTTCAAGAAAATTCCTCCTAATCCCTTTGACCTTTCCCTCAACCTGCACATCCTATTCTGGATGTTTGTCACATCAGCAATGCGACTGTTAAAGTGTGGCTCAGAACTAATATAATTTTGGTGGGCACGATCAGTGCAGAGTATGGGAAGAATGTATAGTTTTCTGTGCTTTGCATACGACATACATCATACTGCACCTGAACAATAAGTGGATGTTTTCAGCAGCTTACTCTTAATAAAAATCATACTTGATAACAGTGAGGTTTTTTCTTTGAATCGTATTTCAGGCTGACCAACCCAATTCCAGAGAACAGAATCACAGATGGTTTGGGGACAAGAATTACAGATGGTATAATCAACACTGAGTTACTGTCTTCCTATAGAATACTGAATCCTCCATACACTTCTGTAAACTCATTCTTCTTTCATCATCCTATCATTGATTTGATATGTCATTTGGCCTAAGGATACATTCACACAGTATTAAAACATGCAAAATGAAAAAATCATGGCAAATGACAACATCGCCTTTGCTAGATGAGAAAGATGAAGTCCTTTCAGCTTAGCTGCCTGGTCTCTGAGCACCAGCTTCATGGAAATGGTATTTATACTATTTTTAAACACTGCATTTTCGTAGCAGGAATGGATCTTCCTGTTTTCAAAAAATCTTTTAAGGTTCTAAGTTGTCTTTTTGAAGACTAATTTCTTCTCTAAGTTTTCCCCACTTTTTATTAGCTTAGGGTGGAGCAGCAGGAAGAAATAAATAAGTGTTATAACTGAGAGTACCCAGCAGAAAAGGGAGGCTTTCGATAATAAGTCATTTAGTCCTTATTACAAATCTGAGAAACAGATGTGACTGCCCTCATGCTATAGACCAAGGATCTGAGGTTGAGAAGTAAAATAACTGTCTCAGGATCATGCAACAAGGAACTAGAAGATTTCACTCCCAATTCAAACTCAGCTTTTACTGACACCAAATCCATCCTCTTTCTAATATCCCTCTGTCTCTCCTAAGTGATCAATATTTGAATTCCAGTCCGAGCTATTATACTAATTTAACTTTGAATATGATGTTCATAATTAAAGATGTTTTAGCTTTTTGCCAAAATATCCGTTTGAGAAAAATGAAATAGGATGCACATTCACTAGTTTGGATAAAGCTTGTCCAATAGATAAAGCAGCAGTTCTGTTTTGTCACTGGTGACACAAGCGTTTATTCATTCGACACTGGCTCAACATAATTTATCTGCATGCCTACCAATAATGCAGATACTGTTTACAGATTTTATTTTTATTAGCAACAGAAATAATACCATTTAACACACGCTACATTTTCTAA
>SJYC01103781.1:0-19333 GCA_006408675.1 Madoqua kirkii | reverse complement strand
GACAGAGGAGCCTGGCGTGCTGCAGTACTTGGAGTCACAAAGGGTCAGACGTGGCTCAATGAATGAACAACAACGTTTCACAGACCATCTTCTTAGTATAGATGCTCAAAAGCTAAGGACATACCTTGATATTTCCCCCATAATCTTTTTCAAGAAAATTCCTCCTAATCCCTTTGACCTTTCCCTCAACCTGCACATCCTATTCTGGATGTTTGTCACATCAGCAATGCGACTGTTAAAGTGTGGCTCAGAACTAATATAATTTTGGTGGGCACGATCAGTGCAGAGTATGGGAAGAATGTATAGTTTTCTGTGCTTTGCATACGACATACATCATACTGCACCTGAACAATAAGTGGATGTTTTCAGCAGCTTACTCTTAATAAAAATCATACTTGATAACAGTGAGGTTTTTTCTTTGAATCGTATTTCAGGCTGACCAACCCAATTCCAGAGAACAGAATCACAGATGGTTTGGGGACAAGAATTACAGATGGTATAATCAACACTGAGTTACTGTCTTCCTATAGAATACTGAATCCTCCATACACTTCTGTAAACTCATTCTTCTTTCATCATCCTATCATTGATTTGATATGTCATTTGGCCTAAGGATACATTCACACAGTATTAAAACATGCAAAATGAAAAAATCATGGCAAATGACAACATCGCCTTTGCTAGATGAGAAAGATGAAGTCCTTTCAGCTTAGCTGCCTGGTCTCTGAGCACCAGCTTCATGGAAATGGTATTTATACTATTTTTAAACACTGCATTTTCGTAGCAGGAATGGATCTTCCTGTTTTCAAAAGAATCTTTTAAGGTTCTAAGTTGTCTTTTTGAAGACTAATTTCTTCTCTAAGTTTTCCCCACTTTTTATTAGCTTAGGGTGGAGCAGCAGGAAGAAATAAATAAGTGTTATAACTGAGAGTACCCAGCAGAAAAGGGAGGCTTTCGATAATAAGTCATTTAGTCCTTATTACAAATCTGAGAAACAGATGTGACTGCCCTCATGCTATAGACCAAGGATCTGAGGTTGAGAAGTAAAATAACTGTCTCAGGATCATGCAACAAGGAACTAGAAGATTTCACTCCCAATTCAAACTCAGCTTTTACTGACACCAAATCCATCCTCTTTCTAATATCCCTCTGTCTCTCCTAAGTGATCAATATTTGAATTCCAGTCCGAGCTATTATACTAATTTAACTTTGAATATGATGTTCATAATTAAAGATGTTTTAGCTTTTTGCCAAAATATCCGTTTGAGAAAAATGAAATAGGATGCACATTCACTAGTTTGGATAAAGCTTGTCCAATAGATAAAGCAGCAGTTCTGTTTTGTCACTGGTGACACAAGCGTTTATTCATTCGACACTGGCTCAACATAATTTATCTGCATGCCTACCAATAATGCAGATACTGTTTACAGATTTTATTTTTATTAGCAACAGAAATAATACCATTTAACACACGCTACATTTTCTAAGCATCTGCTCTATGTGTTCCTGTGCTCAGGCTTGGTCATTTCAGTCGTGTCTGGCTCGCTGTGACCCCATGGACTGTAGCCCACCAGGCTCCACTGTCCATGGGATTCTCCAGGCAAGAATACTGGAGTGGGTTGTCATGCCCTCCTCCAGGGGATCTTTCTGACCCAGGGATTGAACTTGTGTCTCTTAGTCTCCTGCATTGGCTGGTGGGTTCTTTATCACTAGTGCCACCTGGGAAGCCCATCTGCTCTATACCAGGCACTATATTTGGTGTTTAATAATCAAATACCTTACAATCTCTCTCAAAAAAGTGGTTCTTATTTACATTTTCAAAATAAGCAGAGAGGTTATTTGTCCAAGGTCACACAGGAGAAACGGTGTGACCTCAGTTTGGTTTTGAATCTGAAGTCCCTCATTTTTTCAGTATTTCACAATATTCTCACCCTAACTGCATAAATCTTTCCAGGTCTACCAAGTGTTGGACACAGATTCTCCTTCCATGTTCATTCCTTTTTTTAAAAAGGGAGCATTGGACTGTAAGCCCAGGCGCCCAGACTGAAAGATGAATGCTGTCATGAATTACTCACAAGACCCAAGAACACTTAATGTCTCTGTGTCTGTTACCTCACTTTTTACTACTTGGGTTTATCCAGATAATTTACACAACCTCTTTCAGATCTGAATAATGTTAACAGACTTCTGGAATGAAGATCTCATCATAAAATGCAAAGATTGCTGAATATTCTCATTAATTCTAAAAGCCATTAATGGAACCTTTTCCCTTAATTTTTAATATATTAAAAAAAGCTTTCATTTAAAAATGCAAATGCAGCAATATGTACTCTCTTCTTCAGCCATATAAAATACTCATGCAAATACACTTCTTGAATAATCTTACATTAATAACTGACAAATTTTTATTTATTCGCATAATATATATATATCACAAAAATATATAAAAAAATTTAAACCAGAATGGTCCCAAATATCCAGTCACGAAATTGACAGTTAACGTTTCATCTTCCACCCCCACATCCTCCGCCCCTGCCGCCTGCCTCTGTCACTGGAATTACGAAGCTCAACTGGAGCCCTAACAGGATGCTCTCCTCTGAAGTACTTGAAAGACATCTATCTCCACCGGGCACATAAATAATACAAACGGTTGTACTTCAAGAATCACTTGGGACCACCTCCTGAGATCTTGTCTGAGAAATAGAGAGAGGAAAAAAGAATGAAGTCTATCATCAAGGGCCTCCTTCATTCTGCTGGCAATTATACACGACCTTGTGTCCTTTAACAACTGTATTAGAGGCCAGGGGACAGGAGATGACACATACACGGGCCTTAGGTTACTGACCATAATTCAGAACAGACCAGACAGCTCTTCCATTGCACATGCAGGTGTGAAGAATAGTCAAAAGAAATCTGGTATAAGACAAAGAGTATTAATCTCTTTGGATCTGGAGACCTGACTGCCAGTTCTTTTTGATACCAAAATTATGGCAGCAAAGCTATCCAATTAACTGGTCCCATCTTGCTTATGCAGAAGATAGATATAAAATCGGCAATAAAGAGACTGCTCCCATTTGAGAATAGGAAGGGGCACTGGACCTCTATCCTATCTAGTGATATAACAAGGCCCTCTAATATAGTGAAACCTGAGGAACAGCATCTAGATTTTAATTCAGTCTTTCTCTGTCAAACCATGCACTAACTTGCTAGGCCAAATCCAAATCTGTAAATTAAAGGGGTCTCTCTTACTCGAAAATTGAAATTTTGATGAGACACAAAATCTAGTATTTCACAAAAACTTGGTAACATTTCTCAGCATCTTCTTTACAATTGCCATCACCAGGGAGGCTGGTGACAGGGCAGTAAATGACAAAAACATAAGGTCAAAAGAGAGCTTCTAGTTTAAGAGAGGTTATCTAAATATTTGACTGTGGTGATAAAGAAGACTCTTGAGAGTCCCTTGGACTTCAAGATCAAAGTAGTCAATCCTAAAGGAAATCAACCCTGAATATTCATTGGAAGGACTGATGCTGAAGCTGAGGCTACAATACTTTAGCCACTAGAGGTGAAAAGCCGACTTGTGGGAAAAGACCCTGATGATGAGAAAGATTGAAGGCAGGAGAAGGGGGCAACAGAGGATGAGATGGTTGGATGGCGTCACCGACTCAGTGGACATGAGTTTGCTCCAGGAGAGTGCTGCAGTCCATGTGGTCTCAAAGACTGGGACACAAGGGGGCAACTGAAGACGAGCAAAATATTGCCGACAAGATGCATTTGACTAGCTTACCAAATCATGGGCCCAACGCAGTCCAAGCGGATTTCAAGAGAAACATACAGCTCCTTTTCTGAAAGCCTTCAGGTTAGTAACTGTAATGGTCCCAACATACCTCAGGCATTCTCAACACTGCTAGGAGGGTTGTTCAACAGTAGAGAAGAGCCCACCAGAAGAGGAATGATGAAGTTTATTCTTTTGACCCTTCTGCTAACATTTGTCATCTCTTTAATTTTAATTGACTGTGTACTGTCCTCTTCAAAAGATAGGACAGAAGGACAGAAAGGAAACAAAGATGAGAGGAAAGCAAATGAGGGCACTTCAGAATCACTGTAAGACATCCAGAACCAGAAATAGCAAGAAAAAAACAGGCATAATAGTCCCAGGATGTTTTTTCCTTTCAACTCTCCTCCCCGCAGACACCCTAGTAGAAAAAGTAGCATCAGTGTGTTCTTTTGGCAAAGTCCTACCATCACAGAAGGAGGCACGATAGCTTGATGGATAAAATTCTTGAGGTAGGACTATGTACTCAGAATGTCCTTTGGTGGTGTTTTCAGATTATGTCGGTATGCTTCTTCAAATATATATTTTCCCACAAAGATTACTTTTGGGTGGGGGACAATTTTAATTTAAAAATTTGGGAAGACATATATGTACATTTACATAAATGTGTAGTTATCACACTACATGTTATAGCATCCATGAACACAATCTCTCTTGATTCCTTCCATTTAGAATCTGATTTCTAACTCTTGTTCTCCTTTTTTTTTTCCTTCTCCATGTCCTGTACTTGCCTGATGGATTTTATTTTAAAATGACTCCTTTTTTATTACTAGTAACCCAGGTAAAAGGCATGACTTAGGGCAAAGGAAATTTACCAGTTCATGAGGGTTGTTATATTTGGTAAGCAAGGGCTATTCTTATAACTCACTGTTACTCTATGGCTCATAAGTTCAGGTAAAAGTAAGTATTCAAGTCATTTATTAAGATGGACGTTAAGTCTTCAATTTGTAGATAATTTTGTCATAATAATAATCTTTAGTGTGTGTTTTTTGAGAAATTTAATGCTCAAATCACTCAATTCAATACTTAAGATAGCACATCTCGCAGGCAATGCTTAGTGACTTCCACATAGTGACTGAAATTCACCAAGCTGAAATATTTTAGCATTCCTGGATACAAATAGTAGGTATATGTAATTATCTTGAAGCTAAGAGCTAATGATTTTATATTTATCGAAACACACACACATGTGTCTCTGTATAGGTTAACTCTTTTATGCCTGCGTCTAACCCTTATTCTTCCTCTTACCCTGTACAAGCCTCTTTCATGGCACCGATAAAACCGTTTTTAGCTATGTCACAGTCTCCTACATAAAATGCAGGTGATATTATCTTACACAAAGGCAGGTGACTGAACCAGCGGTATTTGTGAAACTGTCTGAGCCAATCTTATGATTATGTCTGTGTGTCATTGAATGATGGTATGTGTGTTACGTGTTTTCCTTCTTAACACTGCACTGGTAAACTGTGAATCAAGTATTATTCAAACACACAGTTTTGAGTAAAGTAAGTGGAAGGTAGATGACAGAAGGGATGAAGACGGCATAGATCCCTTTTGTTTCCTTTTATTGTGCTTTGTACCATACCTGGTACATGGTTAACGTTTAATAGTGTTGGTTGCAGTAAAAGTAAGGGAAGAGAGAGAGAAAAAAAGGACAAGATTGGAAAAAAGAAGAAGGAAAGAAAGAAGGAAGAAGATGAAGAAAGAAAAACAGAGAAAAAATTTAAAACACAAAACATGTAACTTGTCAGGATATTAAAAATATAACTAACCACAGAATGGAAGTCTGAAGGATGCTTGAAAGAATTTTGGGGAAAAGTAATATGCCACTTCAGAGGCTGAATTCTGTTTCAAAACTGTAAGAGTCTAAAATAGATAAGAGTAGAAATAATACTGTCTCTATCACACAGTAACTATGTGAACGTGAGCAAATATTTCTCATTATTTATTTGAGTTGCAGTATGCTGAGTGCTTAGTTGCTCAGTCCTGTCCAACTCTCTGTGACCTCATGGACTGTCGCCCACCAGGCTCCTCTGTCCATGGGGATTCTCCAGGCAGGAATACTGGAGTGGGTTGTCATGTCCTTCTCCAAGGGATCATCCCAAACCAGGGACCACACCCAAGTCTCCTGAATTGCAGGCAGATTTTTTACCACCTGAGCCACCAGGAAAGCCCATAATTATGAGCTGTTCTGTCATATTTACAGTATGAAAATCAAATAAAATATTAATAACATATGTTAACATTCATAATATATACAATCAGATAAAATCTTTGGTACCTGAAAAATGTAAAGTATCACAACTCAGTTTTAAATTCCTGGAGGAGAAAATGGCTATCTATTTTTAATAATTTTGCCATTTAACAATTCTTACCTCATGTGTCATATCATTATATTAGGATCCAGAGAATTTGAGCCAAAAATTGATCCCTGGAATTAGCTCAAGTCCAGTCAAACACTGTGAATCATTTCTACCATTACAATTTCATCAAGAGAATTTGAATTGCTACTGTAAAGTATTTTTTGCTATGTCAATCGGAAGGAGTCATTGGCAGTTTTGATTTCCCTATCCAGTTTGAACTGATAACATTCCTTTAAGTTCTCATCTATACTAGAACAATGCTAAAATATGACTTAATCAACCCTGACTAAATGAGAGAGATTTAGCTGAAGTTTTAAACTATTGAAGGAGATGGCATGGACACAGGAAATACTGTGTCCATTGTTGTTATTTTTCAGTCACTCAGTTGTATCTGACTCCTTGCAACCCCACGGACTGCAGCACACTAGCCTTCCGTGTCCTTCACTGCTGCTGCTGCTGCTAAGTCGCTTCAGTCGTGTCCGACCCTGTGCGACCCCAGAGATGGCAGCCCACCAGGCTCTGCCATCCCTGGGATTCTCCAGGCAAGAACACTGGAGTGGGTTGTCATTTCCTTCTTCAATGCATGAAAGTGAAAAGTGAAAGAAGTCGCTCTGTCGTGTCTGACTCTTAGCGACCCCATGGACTGCAGCCTACCAGGCTCTTTGGTTCATGGGATTTTCCAGGCAAGAGTACTGGAGTGGGGTGCCACTGCCTTCTCCACTATCTCCTGGATTTTACTCAAACTCATGTCCACTGAATAGATGATGCCATCCAACCATCTCATCCTCTGTCACCCCCTTCTCCTTGCTCTTATTGTTGATACCCACTCCAAATATATAACAAGGGTTTAAGTGTACCTTGGTGGGATGTACTTTGAAAACTAGTATCTGTATCTTATCTGTATCTTATCTGTATCTGTTTCTGTACCTGCATGTGATTATAGAACACTCTTCCACCTTGTACTTGATGTCAAGCTGTAAGCTGTAGCTTGCAATGGTTCTAGGTTGCTTGGCAACTAGTTAATATTAACTCCTTGGAACTGAGTTAATTTTAAGCCCATAAACTTGATATCTACTTTTTTTTTTTTTTTTTGGTCATCTATTTTATTCGTGGAAGTCACTGAGTCTCTTGAAGGTCTAGAATCTCTAGATAATGAAAAGAGAGTGAAAATCCACTGACTCATGTCTTTAACTTGTTACATATATATGGTTCCCGTTTGTCCTTCTGTTAAATGCCTTATTGACAATTAGACTTCTAGAGAAGTTGGTTTTAGTTCAGGTTAAGACTCTTCGAACCATCTGTGAGAAAATGAATCTAACCCCTCAAGATGCGAGGCTTAATGGGTCCCGTGCAAGTGACAGCAGAGCACTGAAAGTGTATCTGGATCGAGGACTCAGCTTCGCTGGACGTCCTGTCTGCATCCCCAGATAAGGGCTCACAGAGCACTGATTCTACGGGTGGAACTTCGTAAAAGTGAGGATTGTTATTCAGTCACTAAGTCACGTCCAACTCTTTGTGACCCCCCATGAACTGCAACACGCCAGGCTCCCCTGTCCTTCATGACTTCCTCCCAGAGTTTGCTCAAGTTCATGTCCAGTGAGCCCACTGGTGATGCTATCTAACCATCTGATCCTCTGCAGCCCTCTCCTCCTTTAGCCTTCAATATTTCCCAGCTTTCCAAGGCCTTTTCCAGTGAGTCAGCTCTTCTCGTCAGGTGGCCGGAAGTGCGGATCACCTCACCCAGCGCCACGTCATACTTGTTGTGTGTGTGTTAGTTGCTCAGTCGTGTCTGATTCTTTGTGGCTCCATGGACTGTAGTCTGTCAGGCTCCTCTGTCCATGGGATTCTCCAGGCAAGAATACTGGAGTGGGTTGCCAGCTCCTTCTCCAAGGGATCTTCCTGACCCAGGGATCGAACCCAGGTCTCCCATATCGCAGGCAGATTTTTTACCAGGGAAGCCCATATTTATTTTGTTGAAAACTGCTGAAATGAACAGTCCTGTAGTGGTGCTGGTTAAGAAATCCAGGTCATTTGTTAGAGCAAAGATATATAGATTATATGCAGCTTAATTTAATTAAGACATATAGTGAGAGTAGTTCCTAAATTTTAAATCTTGATTGTCTATTTCACCACCTGGACAGAGGAGCCTGCAGGGCTACAGCCCATGGGGTCGCAAACAGTGAGCCACACTAACACCTTCACTTTCACTTCCCATTAATTAAATGTTTACACGTAAGCAAGGTGACTACTGGACTAAAACTAATCTATTTAGAAAGTGGCCTCTGGCAATGACACTTTCACTGCAGAGTCAAACAAAAGCAAAAGCAAGATTGCTTTTGTGGGGGTGGGGTGGGGTGGGGTGGGGAGGTGGGGAGGATATCTTTTCAAGGGAGAGATTATTTCCGAATAGTATAAAAGATACTCTAACTTTATTCTTAGATGTATAACACTCATGCAATTTTAAAGTGGTAACAAATGACTCTTCATTTCAAAAGCTTTTCCTTTCTTATTGAAGAATAGTCAGTCACCTAAACACAATAAGCTGAAAGCTGAATAGAGGATCAGGGCAAACACTGCCCAGAAAGCTTTCACATAACAAAGCTGACGCACAAGAGCACAGAAGGAGGTTAACTTGCGGGCCCTGGAGTCAGACTGCTGAATTTCAGTCTCAGTGCTAATCCCTGACCAGCTCAGAAGAACCTTGGCAAAAGTATGTAACTCCTCTATGTCCCAGTTTCTCATCAATGAACTCACAATTATAATGTAGTTCATAGAATCACTGAAAGAGTCAATGAATTTATTCATGGAAATGTAGATCACTGTCTGGCAAAGGTATATGTTCAATATTATTAGTTATTACTATTGCTATAGGTATAGGAAATCACAACACAGATCAGTTCCACATATTGAAGTCTTGGTTATATAAGGCAGTGTAAAGGGGCCATTCTATTGAAATCTTTCTGTGGTTCGTTTTATCCATTTATCTCAGAGAAGTGATTTCTCTGAAAACCAATCAAAATCTTCTAACTTCAAGTTCTCTTGACCTTTAAATGTCTACCTAAATTTCTTTTTTACCATCTCATACTGATAGTAAAGGAAGCTAATACTAACAGTTGTTTCATGGTTTCTGCTTTGCTCCTTCATAGACTCTTATATTCTACACTATTTCTTGGGGGACTGTGCTAGGTTAATAACCATTATTAAGAAGTTATCTTCTTGGGGTGTGTAATTCTGCAAATACTCACATGTTTATCAAATAAACAAAGAAACGAATATTTTTGGTGGGAGTGCATCTTATTGCTTTGCTCTAGCATTTGTTCAGTTCAGTTCAGTCCCTCAGTCATGCCCGACTTTGCGAATCCATGAATTGCAGCACGCCAGGCATCCCTGTCCATCACCATCTCCTGGAGTTCACTCAGATTCACGTCCATCGAGTCAGTGATGCCATCCAGCCATCTCATCCTCTGTCGTCCCCTTCTCCTTTTGCCCCCAATCCCTCCCAGCATCAGAGTCTTTTCCAATGAGTCAACTCTTCTCATGAGGTGGTCAAAGTACTGGAGTTTCAGTTTTAGCATCAGTCCTTCCAAAGAAATCCCAGGGCTGATCTCCTTCAGAATGTGCTGCTTGGATCTCCTTGCAGTCCAAGGGACTCTCAAGAGTCTTCTCCAACACCACAGTTCAAAAGCATCCATTCTTTGACACTCAGCCTTCTTCACAGTCCAACTCTCACATCCACACATGACCACAGGAAAAATCATAGCCTTGACTAGAAGGACCTTAGTCGGCAAAGTAATGTCTCTGCTTTTGAATATGTTGTCTAGGTTGATCATAACTTTCCTCCCAAGGAGTAAGCGTCTTTTAATTTCATGGCTGCACTCACCATCTGCAGTGATTTTGGAGCCCCCCAAAATAAAGTCTGACACTGTTTCCACTGTTTTCCCATCTATTTCCTAATGAAGTGATGGGACCGGATGCCATGATCTTCGTTTTCTGAATGTTGAGCTTTCAGCCAACTTTTTCACTCTCCTCTTTCACTTTCATCAAGAGGCTTTTTAGTTCCTCTTCACTTTCTGCCATAAGGGTGGTGTCATCTGCATATCTGAGGTTGTTGATATTTCTCCTGGCAATCTTGATTCCAGCTTGTGTTTCTTCCAGTCCAGCGTTTTTCATGATGTACTTTGCATAGAAGTTAAATACGCAGGGTGACAATATACAACCTTGACGTACTCCTTTTCCCATTTAGAACCAGTCTGTTGTTCCATGTCCAGTTCTAACTGTTGCTTCCTGACCTGCATACAGATTTCTCAAGAGGCAGGTTAGGTGGTCTGGTATTCCCGTCTCTTGAAGAATTTTCCACAGTTTCTTGTGATCCACACAGTCAAAGGCTTTGGCATAGTCAATAAAGCAGAAATAGATGTTTTTCTGGAACTCTCTTGCTTTTTCCATGATCCAGCAGATGTTGGCATTGGTTAGCAAATACCAAATAAGGAAATGCTACCATGAATATGTATTTACATTTTCTATATTGAAATAAGTGAATTGGCCAAAGAGCTGCTCAAGGCCAATTAAGAAACCTTTAGATTTGAGATGAATAAAGGACTAAAGTAAAGGCTGTGAAACTATTGCCACTGGATAAAGTCTCTACGTTAATTTTATCCAACTTGTAAGGCAGCTAGGGAACACAGTTATGGCTGTGGTTGCAAATGCTTCCAAGTGTTTCTAAATGTTCAGTCAAGGCTAAAGGTAATGACGATGCTTAAGGAAGGCCTGAGACTCTACAGAAATGGTCCCTTGTTGTAAAATGTGTGTGTGTGGGGGGAGTCGTTGTAGGAAACCAAGCTTTTAAACACGGTGTAGAGAAAGAGCAAATGTGCTACTCAGGTTCCCTGGACAATGACTCTATAGTGAAGTGGCTCAGTCGTGTCCGACTCTTCGAGATCCCATGGACTGTAGCCTACCAGGCTCCTCTGTCCATGGGATTTTCCAGGCAGTAGTCCTGGAGTGGATTGCCATTTCCTTCTCCAGGGGATCTTCCCAACCCAGGGATCAAACCTGGGTCTCTCACATTGTAGACAGACGCTTTACCGTCTGAGCCACCAGGGAAGTCTATGGACTCTACTGCCTTCCAAAAACGCCCCTGCCCATCTCCCTCTTCCACTCAGGATAAGGATCAAATCTATCTGGTTTTTATTTGACTCCTAAACCAGGAGGGTACCAGCTGTCTCTGCTTGTGGAAGTTACTCCTGGATGGTGAAAAAAGTTCCCAGTGTGAAAGGACTGTGGTGCAAGGGGGAAAGGCTTCTCAGGCCTGGCAAGGCCACCGGGTGATGCTGGTGGGTCCCTGAGGCCTGAGAGCCCCTGCTGGGAGAGCTGCAAGGCAAGGTGGCATCAGATATGCTGCCTCCGCTCCTGGAATTCAAATCACGACTGCCAATCAGATGCCTACCTGGGTTCATTACATTAACAATTCAAGCCTCTCGTACAATGATATCTTCCTGCCAAGTATACATTATCTTTTAATTTATAAATGCTTGTCTTCCTGAAGCCCCTGTCTACTTTTTGCTTGGAAAACACTCAAGGATGTTGAAACTGCAAGCTTTGGTAAGACTACAATACTTTTCGTTAGCAATTCTATCAAGCTGTCAAGTTTCAAACATAATACGTTTTTTTTTTTCTATCAAAAAGGGTAGACTTCTGCAAAAAAGAAAAAAAAACCTCTCAAAATTCTAGTGAACAGTGCTTTTCTTGTCCATCCTCTTCCTTCAGCTACTTTAACACTGAACTGACTATTTTTCTGGTTGTCATTTTAGTCTTTGGTCTTGATACTACACTAGTTATGTAACCATTTAGATTTTCCTCTCAAATCTAAAATAATTTATTTAATAAATCTTAGTGAACTGCCTCATTGTACTGTCAGCAGTTTTTCTTAGAACTGAGCTGTGTGCCCTGGTCTGTACATCTGTATGTCTAGAGTACATATCCAGGGCTTCCCTGGTGGCTGCGATGCTAAAGAATCAGCCTGCTATGCATGAGTCCAAGGTTGATACCTGGGTTAGGAAGATCCCCTAGAGAAGAGATGGCTACCCATTCCAGTATTCTTGCTGAAGAATTCCGTGGACAGAGGAGCCTGGTGGGCTATAGTCCATGGGGTCACAAAAAGCCAGACAGGACTGAGCAACTAACACTTTCAGGGCATATATCCACCCATCGAGCCACTTACTCACCCATATGAAAGCGCATCTGAACCACAGGGAACTGGCACTACATGGGAATCTACTACAATTTTGATATTTTTGAAGCACAGGTATAATCACCAGGGACATAAAGGTTTAAAAAACACTTTTTAAAAGAGGTTTATTATAGTGTTCAGCTACTGAATTGTTTAAAGCAGAATCCACATCTGCCACTGTACTTTTTAACACTGAGAGATTTGACTCTAAGATTGCTTATGTGTCACATTCTCAGTTAAGTTTTTTTTGGTTGCCACCAGCTAATTTCCACTCTCCTTGCATACCACTCTTTTCTTCGTAGGATTTTGTAAATATACTTACACAATTATTGGTGAAATTCTTTATTGAACATCTATCACACTACTAGATTATAAACTTCACTACAGAAAGGACCATCTCTGTGTTGTTTATTTCATATTCCTAGTACCAGGCATGGTAGTTGGTATACAGTTAATTCTCAATAAAGGTTTGTTGCATGTGGATGAGGTTGAAGTCATTTTCATTGGTGGAAAATTAGTTTGAAAAAGAAGAAAAAGAATGAGGAAGAGAAAGGGGGAGGAGAAGTAGCTACATGCCATTACTGCATTTTTCTTCTGTTGAGTGTACCTGGATAATTGTGAAATCGCTTTTCCCTTAGAGCAACATCTTCACAGGAGAAAAACAATCCAAAGGTGCTAAGGGCTCTGCGCATGTTTAACTCCAACTGAGAAAGGATATCAGCACTGGTTATAGCAGTAATTTAAAGAGAGATAAAGCTCCAAGGGTCAATACTGATAGGATACTTTGGGGCGCTATCTTGCTATTAGTTCCCAGAAAGAAAATGTTTTGATCAAGCACATACTGGCTGTGCACTGTGCATAAGGCATGCTATTTGACTTTATAATGTGTATCAAAAAGCCTCTGATTCAAACTAATTATAATATGATTGGGAATTTACAGGAGTGCATGGAAAAGCTAACAAGAAACAAAAGTAAACGCTAAATACAAGGGCAAATAATTAGTACTGCAGGTGTTAAGAGAAAGACTGGAGAGGGTCTAGTCCATTTCAATGGGAAGAGAAGGGCAAGACAAGTATTCTAGATAGATATGGAAAGAAGTGGGTAGGAAAAAAATGTGAACAGGAAAGCTGAAAGTTGTTCAGGACAAGGAGCAGAATAATTTGGCTAAAGTAAAGGGTTCACACAGAGGGAAGCAGAGAGATAGGTCACCAAGGTAGATTGACTCATAAAGTAAAATCATAAATATGAAGCTGGAGAGGAGTATGCTGCCAGCCACGGGGAAACCCCACACAGACACGTGGCATTGTTACAGCAACATAAAATATTCAGTGGTGATAATATCTTAATAGTGCACAACATTCTGTTTCAAAGTAATTTCATCTATTAGTCACAAAAGAAATTTTTCTCTCCTTTTACAGAGATGTCACCATTTGTCAATAAATTTAGATGAGTTAGTTGTTTGATGGCAAAACTGTGGTTCAGAGCTACATCTTTGGCCCTGGCATCCTGCAGGAGTAAGCAGGGCTTGTCAGAACGAGGAAAGCGAAGCAGGAAGATGGGCGAGCTGTTTGCCTGTGTTAGCAGACAGGAAAAGATAAGAATGGAGTGGATTGAAGGGGGCCATAGAATGGAACATGTATAATCCTCACTGAGTTCTGAAAGCTGTTTTTAATTGCAGGCAAGTGTGAACTACCAATCAGAACTATTGGACATTTAAACATAAGGCTGATGATAGGATTATTATCAGTTTTTAGACAGAACAGACTCACAGAGACAGAAAACAAACTTATGGTTACCAAAGAGGGCAGGAGGGGAGGGATAAATTAGGAGAATGGGATTAACAGAAACACACTACCTATATAGGATAACCAACAAGGACCTACTGTATAGCACAGGGAACTCTACTCAGTATATTATAATAACCTATAAGGGCAAAGAGTCTGAAAAAGAAAATATATATATGTATAACTGAATCATTTTGCTGTATACTTTAACATGACACTGTAAATCAACTATACTTCAACCAAAAAAAGAGACAGCAGAATAAACTTATTTTTTCTTATTCTTTCATTTTTCCAGAGAGCTATTACTGCTGCCTAAATTCGCAAGAGTTTTAGAAATCAAATCAAAACTACGAGGTTATAATTTCAGAGGCCTTTATGATCATCTGTTCCTAAGAATCAAATGGTTAACTCAGAAATTCTTCACCATTATTTCTTTCCACTGACTGTGTTCTGAAGGTGCTTGCAGCTCAGTTTTACTGCACTGCCTTTTAAAATTCTCGTTAACATTTATTTTATTCAAATCCTCCCTTCAACACTGAATAGCTAACTCCCACTCCCACATACTGTACACAGTGTTAACATAATAGCTTGAAAGTACTTTAGAGATTTTACACAAAGGTCTTTTGAAACTGTGCTCAAACTGAAGAATATAGCTTTCTTCTTCCTATCAGTTTATCTTTTTCTCTCAGGAGACTTTTTTCCTTTATGAAAAGGTTCCCAAAATGAAATGCTTCTATCCCCTCCCTGGGAGATTGCGGTCTGCCCTAAAGGCAAAAGCGAGAACCACAGAACCTCAAAGACAGCAATGCCCTGATGTCTATTGTTTTTTAAGTTTCTACCTTGTTAAATCAGAACCTAGACAAAGAAGCAATGCATATCTTATTCGAGAAATCGCTATTGGTCTCAAGCAAAACTGCACTGCTTAGTATTCTGATGAATGGATAAAGGCTAGGTCTGTTTCCATGGAGTAAAATCCCAGTTCTCTCTCTCTCTCTCTCTCCTTCCCACCCTTTCCCTGTTTTGAGTTTTTTTTTTTTTTTTAAAAAGCTTGTGAATATAGTATACGCTACTTAGTAATCAAACTCTGTCAAGAAATTATTCATGTGGGCACTGTTTTCACTACATACAACAGGAAAAAAATGCTTAATGCTATAAAACAATACAAACACAAGTGTTCATATTTCATATACTTTTGGTAAATAACACGATCACAGTGGGTCATGAAGACAGCATAATGAGTTCTTGCATTTCTTCTATGTACCACAAGGGAATTTTTGGTAGAAGATGAAGAAGGCTTTTCCAATCGAAGGGAACTACTCCTTACTGATTTTACATAAGAGGCTTCAAGATTGAGATTTTGTCTGGAAAACAAAGCGTTTGCTGCTGAAAAAGAAACAAGCTGCAAAAACAGTGGCTTTGACTTTATTTTTCCCTTTCTAATCAAACGCTAACCATTCTTCCACGTTCAGATTGTATTTTTATCTTAAACAAGGCCTCCCTGACCATTCTAGAAAAGTCACCCCTTGTTGAATGGCCTCAAGTGTCTGACTCTCTGCTGTTCAGCCGTTCAGTCCTGTCTGGCTCTTGCGATTCCATGGACTGTAGCTCCAGGCTCCTCGGTCATCCTGTTCGGGTCCATCACTACCTGACTGAGTGATCTCGGGCAAGGCAATTACCATAGAGACTTACTCTGCGGGGGAAATGATATTTAAAGTTTAATTCAAATTTTTAAAAAGAAATGACATTTAAGTAAGTATTTAAAAGTAATATACTTACCTAGCACAAGATCTGATTAGTGGTAGATCTTGTAGTGGTAGATTAGGGGTCTCAATAGATGAAATGTGAATTTGGATTTCAAGCTATAGTTTCTTTTGGCTTATTTTTCTCAATCCTTTACATGTGGCATTCCCACTGTTCTTATTTAAATTCCTATCCTTCTTAAGAAGCATGATTTTGGATTACTTTTCAGTTGTTCTTTCTTTGAAAGCCTATACCTATCAGAGCAGTAGCTGTCAACCCTCCTAAACCTTAGAGTGTCCTAGAGAACAATTAAAAAGTAAGTGCCTGGGCCTCACTTCTGACCAACTGAACCTGGAACTCTGAAGATAATCACATTTGTATCAGACAATAAATGAAAAGGTAAGGAGAAAAAGAATGATTAAAAATGCTTAATTAAAACCAAACCAAAAGAGAACCTAAGAATTACAGCACATACTATACAGAGGGATTTGAAAACACTCACCTTTGTTATTGTATACATCTAAGTAATTTGGTGCTGAAAAAATTGTAATGAGAGAAGGGAAGCCTGTTGTTTGGCTTTTCCTGTACATGCGGTACCTAAAAACAATTAAATGCAAGTCAAAACAAGGCTAAGTATGAAAAATATAGCACATTATAGATTTAGAAATACAAAATTAAATTTTTAGCATTCAAAGAGAATTCAATTATGTAACATTAAACAAAATTTTCTCACTAAAGTCTGTTACACAGAGATTTCAATTCATTTCAGGGTGACAATAAAAACACAGAGTCATACGTACAATTTCCAAATAGGTCTTTTCTAAGGCTAGTAGACCCAGGGAGGGTAGAATTCAGTGAAAACTCATAATTTATTTGTATATGTTCAATAGAGAGGACAGAGGCCACACTTTCTGCACATAAATATCTGACCTACCATGTTTTCCATGCCAATATTTTTAACATAGAAAGACTAAATAAGCAGAGCAATATATAAACTTTGCCATTAATTACCAAGCTGATTATTCTGTTTCTCTGGAATATTCTATTATGGCTATATAAATCCATTATGCCTAGGCTGATCCGCTTTTTAAAGAACATCTGGTTAAATATATGGGTTTTATAAGCTGAAATGGCTTCTGTTTTAGAATTTTATTTATTGCCAGTCTCTTCTGGTATTGGTAGGTCAAAGATTATAATCTCAGCATATAAACATTTAATCAATCAGTAATGAAACATCTTCAAGATCTTTGGAAATTAATCAACAATCCAGTTGTTTTTCTCCCACTGAGACAAAAATAAGACTCTAGTCCTCAAATAATAAAAAAATACAGGAGATTTGGTTCTTTTCTATCAAGGTGAAAAGGTATCTCATGACTTCTCTGTGACAGATTTCAGGAATATCAATTTAGAAGAATTCCTAAAGTGCAAAACAAAATTTTATCATTCATTGGTTATTTTGTGTCAGTAATTTCTGGCAGTCTAATCATGCCTAATTTAGCTGAGTTCTAAATGGGCCTCAAACAGTACCTTTGGATAGAAAATCACTTTAAAATTTCTAATTTTACAAATATTTTGATACTACTTTAACAGGAGACAATAACTTCTTAAAAGTCTTTTGGAATGGCCTCAGAGTGTTTATTCTCCTTATGGAACTGAGCTTTGTTGGCAGAAAATCCGAATGTAAAGGATGGTGGCATTCTTAATCCTAGTGTTCTGACTTTACAAATTGTGGCTGACTGTGCTTACTTAACAACAAATAAAAACAAAGAATCTGGATAATGTAACCTCAACTTTTCCTAATGAATCAAACAACTGCTCATTTTAAACAAATATATTTGTTGACTTTAACTGACACACTTAACCTATTTTCAAATAAGCAGATGGATTTCAGGTGTATTATGGGGTTAAGACAAACATGCTATGAACATGTTCAGTCGGGAGAGTCAGCCAAAAAACAATGGTGACTCCACTGTGAAAAAGATTATTTGAGGACTTGATTGGCTGGGCATAGCAATAGATTACTGCAAATATCAGCTACAGGAGCACTGAGTGTACAATATTGGATCATTTCTGACTTGTTGATTGATGCTTGAGAAAAGCTAATTTTGAAAAAAAATTAGGATCTGCCTTGATTCAGAACCTTCACAGGTTTGGATTTACTTCAGAATGCTGGCATCTACATTTCTGATTTCAGTATACAGGTTATAACAATAAACATTCCTCCTTTTCAGAAAATTTAGAATATGAAGGAATGAGTTTAAGCATTTAAGGCAAAACAGTGCCTTTTAGTTGAGCTTGTTGGGAACGGTACTGGACTTCAAATTCTAAGGTTAATTATGCTATTTCCCCCATTCCTGTATCCCAAATGTAGATTTAACGTACCATCAGGGTGCATATCTGATATTTTTAAAATTTCTATATCCTTACAATCTATTTACATTTTAAAAATTTACCAGTCATTACAAAATCATGTTATGTGAGTTGGAATATAGGAGTTTTCCCATCATTTGAAGTCTCTGTTTTTGCCCTTTAAAACTGTACAGGGATCAGGGATGATATTCTTTAAACAAGAGCACAACAATGCAATCTCTGTTAAATACTAATGTGTAATTCAGACCAATGTGGCTGACAGAGACTGAAAAGTAGCTGGTAATTTACTCACTTACAGGACAAAGGCAACAGCGGGAACTGAAAGAAATAGGAAGAGGTGTCCTCACTGTGCTTAGACAGCCAGGTGAAAATTATACCTGTTCATAAAGTGAAAGTGAAGTCTTTCAGTCATGTTGTGACTCCCATGTCCATGGGATTCTCCAGGTAAGAATACTGGAGTGGGTTGCCATTTCCTTCCCTAGAGGATCTTCCTGACACAGGGATCAAACTCAGGTCTCCCACACAGCAGGCAGGCTCTTTTCTGTCTGAGCCACCAGGGGCTCCTAAACAGCTAGCAGAGCACTTAAAAGAAGACTTTACAGTACACCCGCGACAGCTTATTCCTCTGGATCCCGCCATATCTATGACACCAGAAGGCAATCTTTAGATCTAATTCTTCAGCGGGAGAGGTTGGCAAAGGGAACCTCCACAGCCAAACACACGAAGGAACAGCAAAGCAATGCACGGTGTTCATAAACCCACAAGACTGCTCACCCTGCATCTTGGGCTTCATGAGCTCGGAGGATAGATAACAAGTTATTGTGCTGCAAGAATTCACATACAGCCGGGTAACTGCCAGAGAGAGGGAAAGAAAAGAGAAGTATCTGTTATAAAATCATCAAGAGCGTATTTCCTATAACATCCAGATCTATGTGATCTGATCAAGTGTAATCAAACATGCAACATTTATGAGACAAACTTCTTGGTTCTAAGACAGGTGTTCCCCTGTGGC
>SJYC01103780.1:0-16968 GCA_006408675.1 Madoqua kirkii | reverse complement strand
TATATATATATATATATATATACTTTTACATTTTCTTTTCCATTATGGTTTATAACAGTATATTAAATATAGTATCCTAAGCCATACACTGAGACCTTGCTGCTTATCCATTCTATATAGGAAACTATATAGTAGTTCACATCTGCCTGTAGCTATATTTCTCTTTATTTATTTGTTTATTTAGGCTGTGCCAGGAGGCTTGTAGGATCTTAGTTCCCAGACCAACGATCGAACCCGGGTCCCCAGCAGTTGAAACATGGAGTCCTAACCACTTGGACCGCCAGGGAAGTCCATACAGCTATACTTCTGAAGAGCTAGAGGTGTATAAATTGGAAAAAGTATCTACTCATAGACAAAATCAACATTATTAGTTTATATCTAACCATAGAGTGAACAGAAGTATAAATATAACATGAGAGTGAAATTTAAAATATAAACCCCCATTTTCTCAAATACTGCCCTATATGTATTTGGCTGCCTGCCTGGGAGCCGGACAGAAATGACTGAGCTAGGGAATGGCAGAGAGTAAGCCTTCTGAGAAGTCAAATTGTCAACATCTTTATGGGGAAGTCAACTGAATATGTCATTCAAAATCTACACAAAATTATGAAATTCACAAGATTTAAAAATGTGTACTTTAAATATGACCAACAGAATTTTATCTTAAGGCTTATTCTTGATTATGACTCAATAAAAATATTAAATATACAATAAAGATGATTTTGTCTATTAAGAAAGTCTCAAAACCAAAGATGGAAATATAATTAAAAATGAGATTGAAATTATAAATTAAACATGGAACATCTTTTGCAATCACTTTATCTCTGCTCCAAGAATTTTTAATGAGAAAATGTATACCATAAAAAAAATACATTTTAGATAATTCAAATCAAGGGATAGCAAACCGATGCTTGTTTAAATATAAACAATTATAGATATTCACTAGAATCTAAATTACTAGAACCTTTCTCAGAGATAGTGGATGGCATCACTGACTTCACGGTTATGAACCTGAGCAAGCTTGGGACATGGTGAAGGGCAGGGAAGCCGGGGTGTGCTGCTGTCTATGGGGTCTCAGACACGACTGAATGACTGAACAACATACACTATAGTAAACAATTCCCAATTATAAAAAAACTCTTTGGGCAAATAATGTATGTCACTGAAATAATTTATTATAAAAGATGAAAATACCTTCTATGCTACAGATTTTCTAAGAATTCTCTGATGAATAGGGAAAAAATACCAATGGCATACCATTGCAGAGATACTAATGATAAACAAGATTCTGTTTTTTGACCTGAAATCAAAAATAGTCTTTGTGCCTGTGCACACATATTTGTGTGCATGTGTCTGAGTGTGCATATATGTGTGTTCTAGAATATTCTAGCAATTCACTAGGGAGAGAGAAAAAGGAGACATCCATGAGGCCTTCACTTCCCAGTGTTCCAGGTCATTCCAGTAAATGAATAAAGCGTTTAATTGATGAACATTAGCATGACCTACTAACTGGAGGAGATGGTTCCCCAAGTGTCTACATGGAAATATGTCCACAGGGTACCCAGATTATGAGTTGACCAACATATGTCTTCAAGGACAGTTCTACTTTGGGAGAAGGTGAGTATACCACCTTTCCAGACCAGGGTGTCAACAAAAGAAACCTTAATTTCAGAGACACTGGTTGGTCTTCAAAATACAGTACATTTGCTTGTTACATATTAAGCTGTAAAATGTCCAGCCAAGGGCACTTAATAAATGCTCCTTCCCTGTCTCTTTAGGCAGTGTACTTACATTTCATGTGCCCTCACAACGGTTCTTTAGAAAGACATTTCATTGCCTGTACCACTGTAAGACAAAGGTTGTCTGTCTAGGTTTGTTACTTATTTCCTTTGGGCACATGGCTTGACTGCTCTTTTTTTATCTATTTTTTCCTTTTGGAAGAACTCATCTAGTCTTATGAAAATATAATTTTAATATATTTTCCTCATGCTAAGCCTTCCATTTTTAATCTAAGTTTCCTCCCATGGAAATATATGTCATTTTTATGAAAATCTGAAGAAGATAAAATTAACATAGCAGTAATTTGCTAGGTTAATAGCTTTAAGTGAGGAACACTTGCATTATTAATTGGAACAAACTCATTTTGAAGAAGATATTTCAAAATGTAAAATCTCATACTTGTATGCATAATCTCATACTTGAACTTCCTTAGAATTACAAACATTTTTCTAAATAATTTCTTTAATTAGAGATAAAAACCTTCTACCATATTTTTATGGAAATGTAAATGAGAATAAACCACAAAGTGCTTAGCTGAAAAGCATTTAAAAACATACATATAGAGTGGTAGGAAAAGCACAGTTCAGAACAGATTAACAACACAGAGAGAGCTGGAAAATCATTAATTCATGAATAATATATCAAAGATTTATTGGTGATTTTTTTTTTCCCATTTGTTATGTGGCATGGTAAGTAAGGAATGGTTTCTGTTCTGAAGATATAATGCACTAGGTAGGAAAAGAAAGACAGGTAATTTAAATTAAAAAGCTACATTAAAGATAAAACAGTAAAGTTTCATAGAGACATTATAAAGCAAGAAACAAAGCATGTGGGTCTGAAGAAATCTTTTTTAAAAAATCTTTCTCTTGTGCTAGATCTTTTTTCTTGTCTTTCTTTCTCTTTTCATTACTAAGGTGATGCTTCTGAGCTCACCAAGAAGAAACAGTCTCTTCCTCCAGGCTGATCAGTCCAAAAAGGGGCCATGGCTGAGTCTTCTGAGCAGAAGGTGGGCTGGATCTCAGCCCCCCATCATGCACCTCCACAGGGGCACATTTTCAGGAGCAGCCTATCTGCAAGAGTGATTTTGCTGGAAAGGTTTCATCTAACCCTGTATCCTGAGCAGGTCTTGTACAACACGTGCTTCAAGGGTTGGTGAAGGCCAGGGATGCTTTCAGCTATGTGATATTCATTTACCACAATGTGTAGCTGTATTTGGGGGAAGAAGTTATTGCATTCTTTGATGCTTCTTATTTTTTTTTCTATTGGAATATGAGTATTCCTTAAGCACTAGAAATTGTGTCTTCTCTGAGCAAAAAACAAGGTGGAAATTTCCATGGAATAATGAGACTATTATCATAGTATCTAAGACAAAATCAATATTACCAAGTCTATATCTAACCATAAAGTGAAAAGAAGTATAAATATAACATGAGAGTGGAATTTAAAATATAAACCCCCATTTTCTCAAATACTGCCCTATATGTATTTGGGTGCCTGCTTGGGAGCTTGACAGAAAGGACTGAGCTAGGGAATGGCAGAGAGTGTTATTTATTTCATAGAACTGAGATGAAGAGTAAATGACGTAGCAATATATGTAGATGTTCTGGCCCGTAGCAGTAGACATTCAGCCATGTCTCCTATTTGTCTCCCCACCACCATGGTGTGGACGGAAGAGTACACCACAGAGTGAATGGTGAGTCAGCAACTCCAGATTCCAGTAGTAGCTGCTCCATTTAGCAGTTGTGACTTGTGTTAGATCTCAGAGGCAATGACTTGTGGGGATTAGTAGACAGGTAAGGTGCTAGAATTCCACACACACACAAAAAGAGGAATAGGAAGGAGAGTGAGCATGAGCAAAGGTGATGTAGAAAAGACAAAATCAGGAGAAATGACAGAAAAACCTGTTTTGGCATCAGAGCAAATAGCTCTTACTAGACTAGACTCATTCTGCTGATGCTCTTATTTTTGTTTCTGGTTATGTTAAAACATATTTTAGACCCTGAAACAAATCTTGTAGATTTCAGATGCTTTAACCATGCTAACACCCAGCAAGCATTATTAAAATGGCTATTTTATGCTTCTATGCCTTTGCATATCCTTTCCCCGTGCTTGTTTGTTTGTTTCTTCATGAAGGACCACTTTTCTGCCAAGTTGAGCTAAATTATCACTTGGGAAACCTCCCCTTCAAACCTACCTCACCCTGAGGTGTACAAAATTGCCACATCCACCATGTTCCCATAACATATGAATCTAATATACCACTTGTCATGCTGTAGTGTAATTTATGTTTCTACATCTGCTCTCCAGTAACAGTGAATGCATGCCTTAAGAGACAGACACTTTTATTTGTCTTCATATCCTAAATGCTCAGCAGCAGTTTTTCGGCTTACTGATGCTCATATGCAATTGCTGTAGTAGCCTCAACATGGGCACTTACATAAGTGAGAGATGCAAAGGGTCTCTCTCCCTCATTGGCTTCAGCAGAGCAGAGGCAGCCAGCCTGCAACCCCTCGCCAGTGGACCCAGAGAAAGCCTCCACTCACCTCTTTGGTGCCTCAGCAGCTCTCAGCCCAGTAGGAGGGAGGGCTCACTCCCCTGCCCAGCTCCCTCTCTGCTCCTTGGGACTTGTCAATGGATTATTAGCCCCGGGATGTCCTGGTGCTGCCTGGATGATGCCAAGAACTATTGTTTCCTAGGACGTGCTGTGTTTTCTGTCTGCCCAAGGGTGCTCTAACTAATTTCATTTTACCCACTAAGGATCATGTCTGGTAGGACTCCAACTCTTCCTGCCAGAACTTCACCAGAGCTTAAGCCCTGACTTGCTCCTGGCTGCCAGATGCCTCAGGAGCAGTGAGCAAATTTTATTTAAGGCAAACTTTTATTGAAGTATAACATTTTAACAGAAAACTGCACAAACGAGAAGATGACAAATTGATACACAAAACTGCACAAATCAGACAGTTACAACTGGACACCCTTGTAACTAGCATTTGTGTCAAGACAAAGAACATTACCTGAATCCCAGCAACTTTTCATATCTTCTTTGAATCATCATTACCTCCTCACTAAGGGTTACTACTATCCTGGTTTTTAATGTTATAGATCTGCTTTCTCTAATGCTGAATTCCTATTTCAATGAAATCACCAAGTATATCCCCTTTAGTATCTGGTTTCTTCAGCTCATCATTATATTTGTGACATGCATCCATGTTGTTCTGTGCAGTTTTGGTTAACTCATTCTCATTTGCTGTATTTAGCTATATAAATATTCTACAATTTATTATTCATTCTACTAAATAGACATTTGGGCTGTTTCCATTACTCGGCTATTGAATACTGCTGCTATGAACAATCTTGTACATGTCTTTTGGCACACATGTGTAAGCGTTCCTAGTTGATATAAAAACAGGAGTAGAATAGCTTAGTCATGAGGGCCCAGCTTTAGTATATACCAAAGCAGCTACCTATAATTTGGGACTGGAGGTCCAGTGAGACCGTTTGGGTAGTCATCTTTCTAGAATTCCCAGAGCATTATTTTCCTCATATTTTCACCACTTTCCCTGCCTGCAAGAGCCTTCACCACTGATTCTGGTTGGATATATCCCACTCATCCTTCTAAAGCTCAGTTTAACAATATTTCCACCACGAGGAGTCTCTGAAACACCATCCATCCTTGTTTGAGTCTATATGTGCATGTGTGTTTGTGTGTGTGAAAGAGAGAGATAACTTCCAAACTTATCACAAAGCTACTCACCTTGCAATTTATTTGTCAGTTTATTTTTCGGTCTCTGATACTAGACTGTCATTCCCTCAAAGGCAGGGACTTTGAGCATCTATAAAACCTCACAGAAGGCACATTTAGTACATGTTCGGCTAATGTTTGTTAAATAATTGAATGAGTGAACGAATTCTCCAAAGAATACCCGTGAATCTGGAATAGCTGAATTGAGGTGAGGGGAAGAGAAGGATGCTGTGAAAGCAGGTATGATTTCAACAGACTAAAAACGGTCTTGAACTCAGAGTGGGAAGGAGGGAAGGCAGGATGGTCTAGATGCTGGTTATACTTTAAAGAAAGGGCCGTTAAGACATGATGACTGGTTAAAAGTGATTTCAATACAAGAAGAAAAAGAAAAAATATTGCTACTCTGTATAACTGGGAAAATAAACCGTTAATAGAAACAGAAAAACCAGAAGAAATCCCCAGTGGAAAGGTCAATAATAAACCTCTTCAAGCAAAGTGAGTTCAAGAGAAGGTAACAAAGGAACATCGAAGATGAAAAATTCCAGCAGAAAACTAGAAATAGAGAATGCAAGCTCAGGAAAGATAAAGAGATAAATGGACCAGGCACAGATCTCATAATCTAACCAGAGTTCATAGTTTACGGTGAAGCTCAGGACACAGATGAGGTTCTTGGGTAAAGTGTGAAGAAAAAACTGTCAAGAATAGGAGAAAGACAAAGAAAGACGCCATGGAACAGACAGGGATCTGCCTGGTAAGTTGGAGGGCAAGGAGGATTGTGAAATAGGGGGAGCCACAGGATGTCACGGTGGAAAGGGCTGACAGCAGTGCCAGCTGCAAAAGAGCAGTGGGGCAGCGTGGGGCCAGAAGAAAGGCTGCTGATCTGCGATTAAGAAGCCAGCGGTGATTGGAGTGAGCTGCCATTTGCAGCTTCAAAAACGCATTTTAAGTGCCCCTCAAGATGTTTTTCAAATCTCAGTGCTTAGAGGAATGTGAGACTGGTTAGTTAAAGGTACTCCTGGAGCAAGCTAAATCCAGAACACAAAGCTCACAGGACACACCCAAGGCCAACAACCCAAAGCACCAACTCTGCAACAGTTTCATTTGCTCTAATGAAGATGAAATTTTTACCTCTGATTTGTCACGCTATTCACGAATCTTTACAATCTAACTCACGGCTGGTTCAAGCATCTCAGTTACTTCAACATTATAGTCATTGAGTGTGCAAACTCTGGTCTAAGGTTCTAAAGGGAACAGTTGCACTGGAGCAGAAAGAGATTCTTTCCTCTGTCACATGCTGCTGCTGCTGCTGCTGCTGCTGCTAAGTCGCTTCAGTCATGTCCAACTCTGTGCGACCCCATAGATGGCAGCCCACCAGGCTCCCCCATCCCTGGGATTCTCTAGGCAAGAATACTAGAGTAGGTTGCCATTTCCTTCTCCAATGCATGACAGTGAAAAGTCAAAGTGAAGTCGCTCAGTCGTGTCTGACTCTTCACGACCCCATGGACTGCAGCCGACCAGGCTCCTCAGTCCATGGGATTTTCCAGGCAAGAGTACTGGAATGGGGTGCCATTGCATTCTCCACACTGTCTTTTATAACTCATGAGCAGCATCAGCAAATCCTTCTAGATGCATTTGTCTGTGCAACTTCATTTTATTTAAACCATTGCCCAGACAATACATTAGATCATGGACAGAGTGGAAGAGCAAATTAAATACACAAACTACACATACATGTGAAATAAAACTGGGAGTTGTGGATGAAAGTAACTGCCAATAACTCAAACAGGTAATAATTGCCAACAACTCTACCTGTTTTTACTGTTCTTCTACCAATTTTCTTGTTCCTTTGTACCTGCTGTAGACCAGCTTTATAAAGCATGGCGGTAGAAGATGCCTTGACACCTTCAAGATGGTAAGAAAGAAAAAAGAATCCAAAAGGTCTAGAGGAATGCAGGAGCCATTTTTCTCTTCTTCAGATAAGACATAATCCACACTGCTTTACCATTAGTCAGAGGACACAGGCTGTGGATTTTGACAGTCAGCATTTGTCACGGCTAAAGATCACCATCTCTGAAGAAACTCTAATGAGATGAGTTTAACAATCATTTTGTTGAGAACAAAGGTGTGAAAGCACACACAACCCTCTAATTAGTTGATGGACTTTATCTCTGATGTAAACACATCTAAGCCTACAGTCACAAAACAAAAATATCATAACTTTATACAAGTTCAGCACAGGACTTTATTTAGAAGATGACATATTGGAACAGCTAACTCAGCTAACAGAAGAATGTTACACTATGAATTAAAGAACGATTAATACTATATGTGTTAATATCAAAATCAAGAGGTTTATATTTTGTTTGATATTGTATTATTGAAGTGCAACTCAGTGGTATCAAGTAGGTAATTTAAACACTCTTGGTATAATTAAGGATCTGAAAAATTGAACACTTGGCAAATACAGTTATATTTCAACAAAACAACTTTTCCCTAAAAGTTAGAAGTCTTGAATAAAAGGTTACTCCCCAATTAATAATTACTGAAAATAAATCTTCAGGCTTTTCAAAAATACTATATTTTAGCCAAAGTTTCCAAAACTTGGAAATGAACTGCAAGTTTTCTGATAGAGAAACTTGGAAGAAACCTCTTAATATTTAAAACAAAGACTACTCTTTGAATGATGGTTTACGGTGAGCAAGACCTTCTGTTCACAAACTTCAATTTCTCAATCACATCAACAGATAAGCAAAAGGAAACTTTTTTGCCCCATCAGGAAAACAATGTATGGAACAAAATATTCCAGAATAAACTCTGATCAGTGTTATGCAGGAGGATGATATCTGCTTACTCAAGAGATGAAAGCTATGTAGTTGGATGCAGTTCACAGAGTTCATCCAGTCTGATCATTAGTTTAGGGCAGGAATTGAGTATGAACTTCAGTGACTACTGGGTATGATTTTTCAGTTAAGAGAAAAAAAACAAAAACAAACAAACAAAAAAACCCCACACTGTATTCTAGAACTAAAATTCTCAACTTCTCTGTAATCTCTTTTGCATTTTCCTTCTGGCCACTTTCACATCAAACTGTATGTCTGATAAGGGAACCTAGTGAAACTATGGGTAATAAAATGCAGTAGGCTGAAACTGAGGTAAAATAAAATATCAGGAAGATCATGAGGACATGCAGAAATCCCAACTGAGTTGCTGACTTCTTTCTGAAGTGCTCTGAAATGTTATGGGTATGGGGAAATCTCCATACATTTGCAAACAGAAACATTAGTATAAAAATTTTGTCAATATGGCTTGTCAAGTGCAAAAATAAATTTACGGTGGTACTTATATACTGGGTTGCTACTAATTTTAATTATTCAGGAAGTCTGATGAACTTAGGAAAATTTAAAAATAACTTGAAAATAATTTAGTTAACCAGTTTAAAATTGTTTTTCTGATTTAAGATATGAAAACTGGTAAAAACATTTTTAAGTGATTACATAATTGAATGAAAAAAAAATCAAGGCTGGCCCTGGATTTTTTTCCCTATGGTTCTTGAAACAGAACCAACTTTCTGCTAAACCCTACTATCTTCTTCAGCTGCTTGGACATCAAGAAACTACTTACCTCTTCTATGCCTTTTCTATTCTTCACGGATAGTGTATCTATACATTTATATCAACACATCCATTTATCTATCTATCAATTTATTTATTTATATTTTTATTTTCCATGGGCTGAGTCTATTTGAACCAGGCTTTCAAAGCGAACCTTCATTTATATTTGTTTCCTAGAAAAGTTACACACACAACAAATAAATCAAATGCATGGACCGATCAATGGCAACAGTTACGAACGTGACATGCTCCAGGACGTGGAGCTCTCCGACCTCACCTGTAGAAGTATGAACACCCCCTGACTGTGTTGTGAGTGAAATGTTCCTGAGTCTTCTCATTTCCAAAATCTTCCAGCGGGTCTGACCACAGGATATCACACATAGGTCCATAAGCAGGTGGTTCTTTGAATCGGTCTAACTAAGAAAAATAGAAGACAGAGAGCAAAATACTAATCTTTGGAAAGTTGGAACTCAGAAAATAGAAGAAACCAGCATTTCACAAAACCCATCTTTGCTTCGCAGTCACTGTGCAGAGTGAACTCCCCAACCTCTCTCCTGTTCTGAGGTCTTTCCTCCCCATTCTTCTACTCCTCACCTCTTTCATTTTCCTTCCTTCTTCTTCCTGATGCTCATTTATTATCTGCCTTCATTTCACCTTATACCTCCCTCTCACCTCTTTAATTCCCACTCTGTTTTTCCTTTCTCCTGATTTCCTCTTTGTCTTTTTCTCTTTTTTATTTTTTTTAAATCTAGCCAAGTATTTTAGTTATTACCAACTGATGTTCTACCTGTGTTTCATTTCTCGAGAAGTTTTTATTTTACTTGATTTGGGGGAAAATTTTTGTTACTGCCTCCCACTGAAATGTGATTTAGAAATCAGGATAGAGAACAACTTATGGTGTTTGTATTTAACAGTATAATTTTGAGAACAGACAGCTTTCATTCTGAGAGTAAGTACTTGCTGCATGACATTTTGGGTATTCGCTCATTAGGGGTTAGGTTTCTAATTAAAACCAAGCTGATTAGAGTTACCTTACATACCAATCTTAACAATAAGCAGTAAAATAAACTAGCAGGTCATTTTTAGTTCATAGTCCTAATTTTCCTAGCTTTACCTGAAGTCCTCATATGAAATCAATTTTCAAATTTTCTAGCTATATATGTTTAGCAAAGCCATATTTCAATTTAAAATGGTGCATTTAGAAGCTGTGAGCACTATAATAACTGGAAATGACATTTCACCAACAATTTTATAATATTGTCACTTTTCCATAGTTTATCCTGATTTAACTGCAATGAAAGGATTTGGGGTGAAGTTAGCAGATACTACGGAGTCTCTCGAAGAAAAGCATAACACAGCTATGAAAACTCATTAAGAACCGAAATTCTGTATATTTGATACTACAATATTTAAAAAAAACCCACGGGACAGGTGAATATGTAAATCTGACAACCCATGAACTTCTTTTTCTGAGACATACAAGGTAATGTAAATAACGGTCTTGCTACATAGTTTTTTTTTTTTTACTAATATATAAAAAGTATAAAGCAATATTTCACATTTTCAACACCCAATGAAAACCTTCAATAAGACAAGACCCTCTATATTTGAACCATTTTGCTAGCCATAAAATATTCATTGAGAACTTAGACTTGCTTAAGAGACTTAAAATAATTTATGCTTTGGAACAATTCATACAAGAAAAATAATGCTTGTCCATAAAAATACAGAATTTCTTTCTAAGAAACAAGAACTTATTATTAGGGCTAGAGCCATAAAGGGGGAGATACTTTCTGACAAAAGTGGCTCCCAGCTAGAGCTTCGGTGAAGCAACCAGAGCACAGAATTTACTCTGGAAAAGTTATAAAAAGCATTCTAAAAGTCATATCATCTACAGTCAAACAACTATGAAATTGATTAAATAAAATAAGTGTGGTAGAAACGCTGCCATATGGAAAATGCAAACCAAAAATCACTTTACCTCAAGGTCTAAAGCATAATGATAATAAGAGAACTGAACACAATATCTGAAACATGCTAGAAACAAAGTCCTAGGGTTAGCAAAGGATATTTTAAAAATCTACATAATTTGTGATAAGAAGTGTATTACTGATTTCAGGAGTCCATCAGATTGCAGAATAAATTGGCTTCATTCATGCATAGACTCATGTACTTGAACTCAATGACTACATTTCAGTGTCCTATCTCCTTAGAACTTTAAATGTAAAGCAAATACCAATCCTTTGTGTGTTACAGAACACCAGAAGCAGATGTGTAATGGGCATCTTATAAAAAAGACACAAGCACACAGAGCAGGCATATTTAATGTACTTTCGTTTCAATTTAAAAATAAAACCCATGCATTTCCTTTCTAACAGGAAAGTAAATACAATCTTATTTTTTACATTTGAAGACCCGAACTTTAATGATAGAGCATTCAGGTAGAATTCAAATGTGTTACTTACCTAAATATCATTTTCCTTTAAAAAGCAATGACATTTTAAAAGGATACTGAGCATAATCAAAGAAATAAAAGCTGTCTCTTCCACTAAATAAAAATATCCTATGCTACATTTTCTCATGAAAGAGGTGTTTCTACACTCAACCTAACTCATCTTTTCTGCTGGCTAAAACAATTCTAATAGCTAGTGTTAAATTAAGTAGAAAAATATCTCTTGTAAAAAATGAACTGCTTGTCACCTCACCACTAAATACAATCAATAGAATAGCATTATCGCCTTTGTTAGATTGTTACGTTAAAAGTTTAAGCTGCAAAAGCAGATTTTTTAAGGAATAGTAATATGGATACATTTTAAAAGTCCTGTTGTGATATTTCCCCAAGACAAAAACAATGTCTTTTAATTGTAATATATCATGAATATACAATGGATTGTTTGAAACAAGTCAAAAGGAAATGAAAAGGCATATATGTACATCTTTTTGGTGATCATATATTTTACATTTATAATGTCATTTCACATGGCAAAATGAACCTTGAGGTTTTAAAGTATAAATATATCCTTCTTTCTAGATAAAAAATGAATACAAAGAAGACATTCGTGACTAGTTTGCTGCTACTGCTAAGTCACTTCAGTCGTGTCTGACTCTGTGCGACCCCATAGATGGCAGCCCACCAGGCTCTCCCGTACCTGGGATTCTCCAGGCAAGAACACTGGAGTGGGTTGCCATTTCCTTCTCCAATGCATGAAGGTGAAAGGTGAAAGTGAAGTCACTCAGTCGTGTCCGACCCTCAGCAACCCCATGGACTGCAGCCCACCAGGCTCCTCCAGCCATGGGATTCTCCAGGCAAGAACACTGGAGTGGGTTGCCATTGCCTTCTCCCATGACTACTTTAGATCACTTTAATTCAAAAGTTACTGTTAAAGGCAGGGAAATTAATGTTATGCATTTATTACTGAAGGACTAAAAATGGCTAGACCTGGAAAATAACAGAACTTACTTTTCTGATATCATCTAAAGTGTTTATCTCTGGAGACAAACCGCCGTGTACACACAGGAACTGCTGGTTCATCAGGGCAGCCAGGGGCAGGCAGTCAAAGGCATCCATGCAGGCATCATATACACGTTCTGAATACTTTATTTTACCTTTAAAACATTATCAAAAACCAATTACTTACTCTTATGATTTCAGAAGTAGGATTGGTTCATAAAAATTATTTTTGTTTTCTTGCTGGAATCATATTAGCATATAACTACACATGCAAAGTTCCAAATATGACTGAAGACTTTTTAAAGTTATATATTAACATTTACATCTACTGTTTTTTACTCTGTGGTTCATCCATATCTGACCATCTTTAGTAATTTTTTCTATAATGGAGGAGAGAACTTTTGCATGCATACATTTCTGCTATTTATCTACAGTGTTAGTTGCTCAGTCATGTCCACTCCATGTGACCCCATGGACTGTAGCCTGCCAGGCTCCCTTATTCATGGCATTCTCCAGGCAAGAATACTGGAGTGGGTAGCCATTCCCTTCTCCAGGAGATCTTCGTGACTCAGGAATTGAATCATGGATCTCCTGCTTTGCAGGAAGATTCTTTACCATGTGAGCCCCCAGAGAAGTCCTATTTATCTACAAATGTATATTAAAAACAGAACAGAACACAAAAACTAGGAGATCAAAGGAAGAAGATACAAAACTGGATGATTCTCCTGAACTTTCTGACAGAAAAACAGATAGCAAGCAAGTTTCCAATGTTGCTTCTAAATCACTGCACACTGCTTTTCCTTTATTAACTTACAGCTAATGTTTTTAGAGACGTTTTGTGTTCCATTGAAATAGGGCTAAATGAATGACAGAAAGAAATTTAAGTTTCCAAAGACAATGAGGAAAATTAAGAGAGAAGAAAATGACATTTATATGAGGTACTCCTCACCCTTAGTTTATTTCTATAAGAAGAAGTTGTCTTTAATTCTGTAAAAATCCACTTGAAGCTGGTAAATCCTTTGTGTCCAGAAAGAGAAGCACAAGGTTGAATCTGTTCTCCATTTGATTTTATTGAGTGATTTGAGATTAAAAAGTGAGATTATCCTGAACGGCAATATTCTGACTACTTTAAAAAATAACTTACTTGCTTATTGCTTAGGCTTGTTGTTGTTGTTAAGTTGGTAAGTCATTTCCAACTCTTTGCAACCCCATGGACTGCAGCATGCCAGGCTTCCCTGTCCTTCATTATCTCCTGGAGTTTGCTCAAACTCATATCCATTGAGTCAGTGATGCCATCCAACCATCTTTTCTCTGTTACCCCCTTCTCCTCCTGCCTTCAATTTTTCCCAGCATCAGAGTCTTTTCCAATGAGTTGGCTCTTTGCATCAGGTGGCCAAAGTACTGGAGTTTCAGCTTCAGCATCAGTACTTCGAGTGCATATTCAGGGTTGATTTCCTTTAGGATTAACTGGTTGGATCTCCTTGCTGTCCAAGGGACTCTCAAGGGTCTTCTCCAACATCACAGTTCAAAAGCATCAATTCTTTAGCACTCAGCTTTCTTTATGGTCCAACTCATATCCATACATGACTACTAGAAAAACATATCTTTTACTGCGTGGACCTTTGTTATCCAAGTGATGTCTCTGCTTTTTAATATGCAGTCTAGATTTTTCAATTTTTCTTCCTAGGAACAAGCATCTTTTAATCTGCTGTCTAGGTTTGTCACAACTTTTCTTTCTAGCAGCAAGTATCTTTCAATTTCATAGCTGCAGTCACCATCTGCAGTGGTTTTGGAGACCAAGAAAATAAAATCTGTAACTGCTTCTACTTTTCCCCCTTCTATTTGAAATGAAGTGATGGGACTAGATGCCTTTACCTTCATTTTTTGAGGACTGAATTTTAAGCCAGCTCTTTCACTTTCCTCTTTCACCCTCATCAAGAGGCTCTTAAGTGCCTCTTCACTTTCTGCCATAAGGGTGGTGTCATCTTCATATCTGAATTGTTGATATTTCTACTGGCAATCTTGATTCCAGCTTGTGATTCATGCAGCCCAGCATTTCACATGATATACTTTGCATGTAAGTTAAATAAGCAGCGTGACAATATACGGTCATGATGTATTCCTTTACGAATTTGGAACTAGTCAGTTGTTCCATGTGCAGGTCTAACTGTTGCTTCCTGACCTGCATACAGATTTTTCAGGAAGCAGATAGGGTGAACTGGTATTCCCATCTGTTTAAGAATTTTCCACAGTCTGTTGTGATCCACACAGCCAAAAGCTTTGGCTTAGATAATTTTCTGGAAACCCCTTGCTTTTTCTATGATCCAATGAATGCTGACAGTTTGATCTCTGGTTCCTGTGCCTTTTCTAAACCTTAGGCTAAATCACATCAAGTATTAATTCAAATTTTATATCATTTATAAAGAACTTATACTTTTAAAAGAAATTCTTAATTCTCTTAACTCACCATGCTCGGAAAGTAATATGAAATGATATGGTCTCATTTTTTGAGCTTTTTACTTTTAAGCAATGGATCATAATGTAAAACTCTGTATGGATTAAAATGACTATTTAGCATACACGATGTTAAAAGAGAAACCAGAAGTATACTTACATTCTTGTTTAAATGTGAAATACTCTGTTAGATGTCTACATTCATGATTTCCACGAAGTAAAAACAGTGTTTTGGGGTAAAGAATTTTCAAAGCCCACAAATACAGCACACACTGAGAAAAAAAAGAATAATATAAAAATAAATATTTTCCATTATAGTTACACATACTTTGGTTCACATACCAGGAAGATATTAACAAAATGTGCTAGTATGGCCAAAAGTCTCCAAAAGACTATGTCTTTTTTAAGGAAGATATTGAAAATGAAACAGAAAACATTATTTCAGTACCAAGTCAGATTCATCTATGTGTGCTCAGTTGCTCAACTGTGTCCAAATCTTTCGCACACCCATGGACTATAGCCTGCCAGGCTCCTCTGTCCATGGGATTCTCCAGGCAGGAATACTGGAGTGGGTTGCTATTTCCTTCTCCAAACGTTCATCTATACTAAAATATAAACATTGCATTGGGGATCTAGACAACACACGCAAACAAACAATGGACTACATACAGTCTATTGGATAAAACCAAAATGAAAATATATTAAAAATGAAAACATACTAGTGTAAAAGTATGAGAAGAAATGTGATGAACAGCTAGTAAATAAAGTAAAGCCACTTCTCTTTGTAAAGCTGATTATTTTGAATAGAAATGGAAGAATTAGCATGGAAAGGCCTGACACAATTTGGAAGCAAACACTGACAGGCTCATGCTAACCTGGATTGTGTCTCTATTTTCTGTTATGCTCGTCTCTCCTTCACTAGTCTTCTCTCCCATTATCCTGTCTCAGTGCTTTTGGTATTCAAAGCCTTGAGCTTTTCATTTCATATACAACTGTAATCAGAATGAAGGCCAAGGAATCTCACTACACATGCTGTTGACAGCTAGGGGAAACTTTTCATATACCTTAAAGCTCACAAAATGATTAGTTGTGTACTGCAGTTTGTAAAAAAATGAGGCTTGGAATCAACCTCCATTGACACAGTCTTCCAGAAGGGTGAATTAAGATAACTGGGATACTCAAGTCCTAACATCAATTTCATTATCCTCAAATAGCATTCATTAAAAATCCACAGGGAAGAGAAAATCACACTGAAAACAGTGTGCTTTTTTGTTCTCATGAACTTTATTCTGAAAGTGAAGCTAAAGAACCAGAATATTGAGACGTCTGATTCTAGTTACTGAAATCGAAAACCTCAAATAAAGCAATATTTACACTTTAACAATGAGTTTTCTAACATATGGTAAGAATGAAGGACAAGCTACTGGCAATTCATCTGTGGTGCTGCCTGTGAATAATCATCATTTCTGTCAGCCCATATGATTATTTATTAAGTCAATGGAAGTAAATGTTTGAATACATAGCCCTAGTTTTAAAGAAAGAAAGAATATGTATATTGAGTTGTTCAAGCCAGATACTGTCCCTGACTATGCAATTATAACTGAATAAACAAAAATGATGAGCTAACATCAAATTTTAAATATATATATATTACATTAAATAATTTTACAATGACTAGTTTGTGCTTATAATTATTACTTAAAGTTCATGCGAAAGATGATATTAGTGTTTCTGAGAAGTTTGACCAATTGGCCAAATGGAAGGATTACGATCTTTTGTTAAGTGTAAAAATCCCCTATTATATCAGTGGGTAGTAGGTGGTTCAATGAGTCTCTCTTATGTATCAGGTTTAGAGGTGCACTTACAGTGTTCTAGCAAAAGGAATGTGCATTATCAAGCTTGTCTCACATTTTAGAGAAGATATACACTGT
>SJYC01103777.1:0-21603 GCA_006408675.1 Madoqua kirkii | reverse complement strand
ATGAATTCTCTCAACCACAGGTTATAACTATAATTAGATGGGAAATTAGAAGAGTCTATATTTTTAAACTGTTTTGCAGAAGAACTAAGCATACACAGCACCATGGTATAGTCACCATGTATTCTAATCAGTTGAAAAGTTGATTACTGAAATATATATTTTTTTTAACCTTAAAGATAAGTCTTCTCATTACTGTGATTTTTTCAAATTTTATTTACGGGAATAACCTAATCTATTGAACAAGAATGACTTTGTTCCATCTGTTATCACGATTTTTCTATTTCAGCATCATATTTTAACAACATGCCTGCTCAGATCAATAATAACATTACTGAATTATTTTAAGTCATAGTCCTGGCTGTGATACTAGTAAATAGAAACAATAAGTAATATATACAATACTTAGAGTGCTATTTAATTAAATTTGGTCATGACTCTGTTCACGTGTCCAAGTTTGATCAGTCCTGAAAACTATAGCTTATTTGATATGTGGGTTTATCCACATTATGTAGTTCAGTAGACCCTCGACTGTTATCACCAGATAATCAACGGTACTAGATCATCTGTGAGATGGTGTAATTTCATCCAAAAATAATGAAACTTGATAACATATATTTATAGATTAATAAATGAAAGATTGTTCTCTTCACTCTCTGAAATGCTGATACCGGGTTTCAGATTCTATGACCTCCCTCCAGGATCCCATCATAGTGTCCAGTCCTAGGGTTAGAGGTCTATGCCTTAGCATTCCCATCCTGGCTCTTCCAAAGTGGTATATCTGGAAGGTTTTTTGCTTTTTTAAATTGTCTGGGAGCTGTGGCCACATTACACTTTGAATTCTGGCTTTTTCTTGGACATGTTATTTTTTCCTGGGTGAGAAGCAGTAGCGTGTAATGCTTGAAAACACAGTCTGTGAGGCTCAGTTTCAAAATTGCTGTTCATGAGTTTTGGTTTTGTGTGTATATTCCTTCTGATTAACCTTCATCAAAAGGCTGTGACTTTTTGTTAACCACTTTCTTATTAACTCTCTCTGAATCAGCTTTATCATCTCAAGAAAGCCTGGGCTTTTCCAAATCTTATGCAGTTGCACTCTATTCTTTTTTACTACAATTCTTTAAGCTTTTGACTGTTTTCCCCTGTAAACTGCTACTGGTGTAACTATTCGTAGGAGGCCTCAGATGCCTCATCTATGTTGTTGGCGTTTAGTTGCCAAGTCGTGTCCAACTTTTTTGCGATCCCATGGACTGTGGCTCACTCCAGTGTCTCCACTGTTCATGGGATATCCCAGCCAAGAATACTGGAGTGAGCTGCCATTTCCTTTCCCAATGCCACATCTGTAAGAGGATTCATAATAGATCTTTTTTTTTTTTAATAAGTTTTTTTTCAATTAAATGAACCAATATAAATGAATAAAAAAGCTCAACATGTCGCACATGCAGTGCACTGATGCAAGATGAATGGTACATACCGCCACTATTACAAGGGTTGTCTACTAAGAAACATCTCTGCCAGATTTAGACCGATGTAGAGCAACGGTAGTCAATGTAGCTGTAAATAAAACATACACAAAACTGTTCTATTTTCTTTCACTTTTTATCCAAATGTATGCTGTCATATGTTGAAAGATGCTAAGGCTGAAATCAAATAGACTAGGTCTCATGTTCCACCATTTCCATTTTCTAAGAGTGGGAATATTTCCAAATGGCTTTAGTGATATTACCCATCTTTCAGCCAGCAACAGCACCATGTTTCCAGTTAGCCTCATGTTCTTTTGTTAGCAGAGCTCATTTACAAGACCACTTTGTTCCTTGGCTGTGTAATGGCAGTAATGTTTTAAAAGCTGAAAGGGACACAGTAAACAGAAAAAAATGTAAGGTATTTCACCAAATGGATTTTTTTTTTAAACTACTTTTCTTTGGTTTCTGGAAAACTTGGTTAAGAAAAGTCTACTAATGATATTTAATTCTAAAGTCCATATTTTCATCACTAATTTGGCAATTTAGGCGTGGGGATATTCCTATAAGGGTTTTTACCTATCACAGATTTTGAAGTAGTCAGCTCTATTTATGTCTACTTGGAGAAGGCAATGGCAACCCACTCTAGTACTCTTCCTGGAAAATCCCATGGGTGGAGGAGCCTGGTAGGCTGCAGTCCATGGGGTCGCTAAGAGTTGGACAGGACTGAAGCGACTTAGCAGCAGCAGTAGTGGAAAGTAAACAAAGCTAGTTAGTGCTCTTTCTAACAGATAATACTTAAATGACCTGATGAAAAGAAGGATTGATTATATTATATTGATTATACCATTTTGTCAGTAAAAACATGTTTATTTGTTATCTGAGGCATGTTTGGAAATGGAACTTTTAATTCTTAATTCAGCAATTATTAAAACTATATGAACCACACATACATGTCAGAACACATTCATCTGAAAATTAGTGAAGAAAAAACATTTCTGGGAAAGTAATTCTGACAAAGACAATAAGCCTATCTTAATTCTACTTGCTGCTAAGTCACATCAGTCATGTCCGACTCTGTGTGACCCCATTGATGGCAGCCCACTAGGCTCCCTGTCCCTGGGATTCTCCAGGCAAGAACACTTTAGTTGCCATTTCCTTCTCCAATGCATGAAAGTGAAAAGTGAAAGTGAAGTCACTCAGTCGTGTCCGACTCTTAGTGACCCAACGGACTGCAGCCCACCAGGCTCCTCCGTCCACGGGATTTTCCAGGCAAGAGTACTGGAGTGGGGTGCCATTGCCTTCTCCATTAATGCTACCTAGTTTTCCTTAATCTATTTATCATTTCCTTGTTTATCTTTCATTAAGCAAATACTTTAGAATATCTAGGGGAAAATGAACAAAACATTAAAACATGAAACATTTCCTTAAAGTGCTGCATTAAAATGCTAAATAAACAACATTAAAGGCTGAGTACTTTTTATTTGTGCTGGTTATACTGGAACAATGAAGGAATGGTCTCAAGAAATTCAGAGCACGCTTGAGGAGGCACACATATACAAATGGTATGAAAGGCATGGTCTTCCTGACATCAGTGTATTTCTCTCTCCATCCTGAAACTTCTGAGCACTGACTCATGACCAAGAAATATGGGTTTAACACTTAGGTCTCCCATCTGGGCAAATCACTTCATTACCTGTTTATCATGTCAAATTTCTTCACAGAGGGAGGAACACATACAGCTTTTCTAAAAATAAATAGCCAATTACAAATACTTTCCATTTACATTTAGTAATGATTTTTTTTTATTTTGAAATTTCAAATTCATTAAGAAAGGAGATGCGATTGCTTTATTTATTTTCAAAAAGAGCATCAATTGAAATTTTTGAAAACTTGTACTAGGTTATTTCACACCTAATCTTCCCTCATACTGAAGACTCCTCTTACAGGGTTGATTATATTCCAAAGATAAAAGCTGTCAATTTTGTTAATCTTTATGAAATAAAGAGAGGTCACAATTACCTAAATTGATGGAAATCATAGAATCCATAGAGCCTCTGCATTGTTTTGTATCTTTAAACATGTGACTGTCTCCAATCTGAGCATGAATTATGGCTCACATTTCTCGTTCCTTCGGCATATAACATGTATCTAATTAAATTATGCAAAAATCATGTTTCCTAACATATTATATATGGCATATAAACTGAGCGATTACCACAAACTAATGCAGGTGTTTGGAACACAAAAAATAGCTGCTGATAACTCATCATAACTTGTGATTTATTAGTAATCATACTTTAAAATTTAGTTTAATTTCCATCAATAGAAATGATGAATGTTTGTTATATATGTGAATGGCTAAAAGACCAGTCAGAATTATCAATCAACTCTTTTTCTTTCCTTTGACAAAATATATATATATAAAAATGAAGAACATGTTCATAATGTGTCTGGTGAATTACTAAACTAGGTGATTTTAACTAGGGAAAAAGTCTGCTGCATAAAATTACATCATTTCAGGTTGCATTTCCTTCTATTTCATTAAATTTCCAGAACTCCTTCTATCTTTTATATACCTGTTTAACACATTTTAAACAAAATCTTTAAGGTTCTTAATACTTAAGGCTATCTTTTAAAATATGAAATGTCTGTTATTAGTCACGTCATAAATTCAACTCCATTTTACAAAAGAACACTTGACTTCACCTAGGGTGTTTTGATACTTTATACTGAGAGTTCAAATGTCAGATAGGACAAAGTGCTTATATTCCTAAACAATAGCTAACTTCAGAAATGAGGATATTTTATTCAGGACTAAATAGCAGGGAGTTAGTAAGTACCTTCTTTGTGATAGGTTGTTAACTGTGAGTTAAAAAACAATCATTATTCTTTCACACTGGTAGGAAGACAAGCTTATATAAATATAAAATATAACTTTATACTAAAGGAACCTAAATACAATTAATTCCCTTAAGAAATATAAAATATACTTAGGATATAAGACTTACACACATGAGTAGGGACCAGATGGGGCTAAAAATCATGCGGTACTCTCCGTGTTCTACAGATGTTTCCTGGGAAGTGGTTAGAAGCCAAAACACTGGCCTTGAGACATGTGCTGAGGCAGGTGTAGCACGTACAATCGTTTACTTCTGTTTCGGGAATAAGCGATTTCCTTCTCAGCTGTGTGTCATCCTGACCACCTCCAACCTTCCCCTAGCTAAGAGTCAGACTGCACAAAGACCAGGGTGGCTGAGGTCACACAGTGCCTTCAAATGTGTTCCGCAGAGCCGAAGGGGACACGAGGAATTTTAGGGGTCACTATTACCATAAGCTCTGCTTTTACTGTTTTTATCTCTTGGAATTTCAGGTAGTGTTTCTTTCTTTCTCACTCTCTTTCTCCCACCTTATCTCTCCTTGTATGTGTGTGTGTGTTCGTGTGTGTGTGTTGAAGCAGGAGATGGGGTAGATTCTGCTGCTTGAAACTTGTTTATGAGTACTATTGATATAGACAGAAGTCTTACAAAAAGTCAGCGATTATGGAAATGAAGATTGGCTGAACTGACGGGAAGTGATGGAAGTGCTATAACATTTGTAATAAGTTGAGAATGAGAGAATACAAGAAAGGGATCTTTAGGTAGGAAAGTGAAAATGAACCAGACTGGATTGCAAAAAGAGTTTGGATTGATTAGAAGGTATATGTGAAACAGCAGAAGTTAAATTCAAGTAGAAAGGCATCATGAGATTATGAAGGGGCTTGGATTATTAGAGTGTTGTTTGAAGAAGGAGGACAATTTCAGTAATATAAGAAGATAAATCTGGCAGATGTGTGGAAAATTCAATGGTGTAGAAAAACTGAAAGAAGGTTGATTCCAATTAGAGGTTCACTGCAATAATATAGTCACAAGACAATGAGGTCTGCTATGATAATGGTGACAGTGTGAAAAGATACAAGAGGCCAAATAGAACATTCTCGTACTTCTATCAGAACCATTATAAATGACATAATAAGTAAAGTCATTCATCTGTGTCCTGATTTGATAAATATTCAAGCCGGCAACATTTCAACAATATTCCATTGTGTTAGACCCTAAGAAGCAACAAAACAACTTAGATATAATCAAAGCTCTCGCGGCTAATGAAGGATACCAAACTAAATAGGTTATTAATAATAACACTAGAATAAAAGCCAAAAGGAAGAGATCTTTTCCTTCTTTGTTCCCTGTTATATTCTTGGTGCCCAGGACAGTGCTTGGTACAAAGAGGATCCTCAAGAAATATCTGCTGAATGAATTTATGAACAACACACAGTGGGCACAGCAGACTTGGAGAAGTTTCCTGGAGGATGTGCTATGTTAGCTGAAATCTTAAGAAGGAGGAGGACTTAGACACAGAATTGTAAGAACAGTGCTATAACATTTGTAATAAGTTGAGAATGAGAGAATACAAGAAAGGGATCTTTAGGTAGGAAAGTGAAAATGAACCAGACTGGATTGCAAAAAGAGTTTGGATTGATTAGAAGGTATATGTGAAACAGCAGAAGTTAAATTCAAGTAGAAAGGCATCATGAGATTATGAAGGGGCTTGGATTATTAGAGTGTTGTTTGAAGAAGGAGGACAATTTCAGTAATATAAGAAGATAAATCTGGCAGATGTGTGGAAAATTCAATGGTGTAGAAAAACTGAAAGAAGGTTGATTCCAATTAGAGGTTCACTGCAATAATATAGTCACAAGACAATGAGGTCTGCTATGATAATGGTGACAGTGTGAAAAGATACAAGAGGCCAAATAGAACATTCTCGTACTTCTATCAGAACCATTATAAATGACATAATAAGTAAAGTCATTCATCTGTGTCCTGATTTGATAAATATTCAAGCCAGCAACATTTCAACAATATTCCATTGTGTTAGACCCTAAGAATGCAACAAAACAACTTAGATATAATCAAAGCTCTCGCGGCTAATGAAGGATACCAAACTAAATAGGTTATTAATAATAACACTAGAATAAAAGCCAAAAGGAAGAGATCTTTTCCTTCTTTGTTCCCTGTTATATTCTTGGTGCCCAGGACAGTGCTTGGTACAAAGAGGATCCTCAAGAAATATCTGCTGAATGAATTTATGAACAACACACAGTGGGCACAGCAGACTTGGAGAAGTTTCCTGGAGGATGTGCTATGTTAGCTGAAATCTTAAGAAGGAGGAGGACTTAGACACAGAATTGTAAGAACAGGAAGAGGGAATAGGACATCCTAGGAGGAGTCACCGAAGGAATCTGGGCAAGAGATATTCTACCTCGCCTTTGGTAAGTCACGCTACCTCTCTAAGCCTCAAGTTCCTAATGTGCAGAAGAAGGACGATAGCAGCTACCTTGCTCTGTGGTTGGGAAGATGAGATCTGATAACGCAGCAATTGATACAGATTAGTAACTCAAAGAAAGGTAAGTTCTTTTTCTCTATGATAGCTATTTTTCGCTCCGTTTGATTGAAACTGCCTCCATCCCTCTACGCCTCAGTAAATGACTACAATGATAATTTCAAAGGTAAAGTATCACTATCATCAGCCTGATAAAGAGTTCTGGATATCATATATTAAATTTACCTTTTATTTAAGGGTAGGTAATGAGTAGCTGGGCTTCCCAGGTGACACTAGTGGTAAAGAACCCACCTGCCAGTGCAGCAGATGGAAGAGACTCGGGTTCAGTCCCTGGGTTGGGAAGATCCCCTGGAGGAGGGCATGCAATCCACTCCAGTATTCTTGCCGGGAGAATCCCATGGACAGAGGAGCCTGGCGGACTACAGCCTATGGAGTTGCAAAGAGTCAGACACAACTGAAGCGACTTTGCACACATGCACAATGAGTAGCTGATGGTTTCAACTTTACATATATAGATGCAAACCGCAAGAAGGGGAGTTTGGGGTAGAATGAATACGTGTATATGAATGGCTGATTCCCTTTGCTGTTCACCTGAAACCATCTCAATACAAAATAATAATGTTCTAAAAGTGCAAGCAAGGGGAACATTGCTTTCTTATTCATCTTTTTTTCCCACAACATGACTGAATCAGAAAAAAAAATAACTGCAGAAATATTTAAAACAGAAATTACATATATATGTTATGCAGAGATGACTACATTGGTGTTGAGTAGCATGTTTTTATTTCCATGCTTTTGAGTTTCCATCATTTATAAAGTCCATTAACTGGCATTCATTATTCAAGCAAGTAAACATTCACAGGTTTTTGAATTATTAATTGATGCACACAGTGTTTTCCACAGTTTGTAAAAACAATGTATTTGAAACAAAGAGTTTCTACATTTCTTAAAAACACAGAAAATTAGACTACATCAAAGCTTCAAAGATAACAATGAAGTCTCAAAGCTTGTTAGCACACAGGTGGGAGGGCACAGGAACCACAGAACCTTTAAGCCACATGAAAGATCTGCTCCCAAGTTTTTGGAAAATTCTGCAGTTCACAAATATTACTAAGCACATTACTCTCCCATAAAATACAGTAAAATATAATCACTGACTTCAGGCACAAATGAATCTGGGCTTAAACAAAGCTGTCCTTTCACTCTCATATCAGTTTCCCTGTAAACATTAGTTAACTGAATTAGGATTCCCTCAAAGTATCTTCCAAATCATGGTCAAGCCAGCATGCTGACTTAAGAGGCGGAGCCAACATTTCCAGCAAAACTGAGCCCTGGATTAACTGGCTCTACGCACTCCTGAACGAAGCGCTGTGTGCAGGGAACTCTGATTGGCCATTCTTGGCTCACGTGACCCTTCCCACTTATTGATGGGAGGGGCCAAGTCTGTCATCAAAAGGAATGACAACGCGGTAAATATTCCAGGCAACCACAAACAAGGGTTTGGGCACTAAAATGAAAGAAAGAAAAAAAGAATGAATTTCTTCTACTTTTGTTTAACTCAAAGATCATTTCTGTAGGCATTCTACTGCTATTGCTAGAGTTTTAAGTTCTCGTTTAAGCATTTGTTGGCAAGATCTGGACAATTCATTGAAATGATTTATAATGTTCACTTTAACTAGTATCTGTAAAGAACTTTTGATAGATTCATTTATAGTAAAGATAGAAATCCCTAAAAAAACATGACATTTTATTCTTTAGTTTACCTAAAGCTTTTGTTTCTGGCTATAAGTCATCACCTTATCACTTCTTACTTGCAAAGGGATTGGCTATCTTTTTATGGAGATTATTTTTCATAGAAAATATACACACATACTAAACACATATACACAGATACACAGGTAAACACAAAGAGGATACTTAATGAAAGGAAAATGTTGAAATGAAATCAGATACTGAGAGGTCAGCCTAGTGCATAAGCTAAATTAAAACATGTAACGAACCACTGCAAAAGGTCAGGTCTTAGAATGTAAAAACTGTGCACGCCAGGACTCTCCTCTTCTCCTACTGTATCTTGTGATGTCTAAAATATGATGAAAACATCTTAAGTACCATGACTCATGTCTCTGAAGATGGCAGCAGGCTTCATACAAAGATCAAGTATGAGAAAGGCATGGAAAACTGGAAACGAAACAGCTATATAAAATTCCACTTAGGGGATGATCTAATCTTCGTTGATTCAAATTCCTGTAAGGATTAGAAAATTTATGTTAAGTAGACTTTCCATGTTTCTCTTTCCATAGTTGTCATTAATATGATATTTACAAAAGATTTTTTGACAAAGATACAAAAAGAGATGAGTTTCTTAATATTTCAGCCATACTGCTTCTTGTAAACATAATCTTCTATGTGGAAAATCAAGACTGGTTATTCTGGAAATAATGATGGTATAGACACAGACAATCATAATAAACCTCTATATATGACGCACCTTTTATTCACAGTATCATTAAACATTTTACGGATCTAACAAACTCCACCAGTAAAGCTCTCAAGAGCAGACAATACCTAATGGTTATATAGAGTAAATTCTTAGTTAAGTGTCTCGGTCAGAAAACAAACACATTCTCCTTCCAGGAGACTTCGAAAGCATCTTAAATAAACAAAATCTAACTGTGTAGGTTGGAATTTTGCCAGGCAATCAAAATCTACAATGTTGCTTTTATGATGGCTATTAAAACTATATTAACACCACCAAGTTGTCAAGAAGTTATTTATTCCACATTTGCGGAAAGGCACTTCCATGAGTGATGTGGGTCCTCAGCGCTAGCTTTGGGTTTACAGCTAATCTCTTGGCAACCAGTTCAGTACTGCAGGCCCTCTAGGATGTAGGTCCAAATTTGCCCCCAGGAGGACCTGAAATCTTATTTTCCCTTATCTTAGCCCAGAGGTTTAATTTGGACTGCATTATTTATTTATTGAAACCTCTAGTACCTATTCACTGCTTAAATCTCAAAATATCACCTGTTCTTAGATCACCCATCACACTCCTCTCCCTATCGCTATCTTCTACTTGCTTCTGGGACATCCAGGTTTTCTGTTTTGAACTTCTCTGCTACTAGATATAATGAGGTGAATCATGTCCCCCAAAAGTATATTGGTGTTCTCACACTTGGTACCTAGGAATGTGACTTTCTTTGGAAATAGGGTTTTTGCAGATGTCAGCCTAATGTGATGCCATAATCCATTAGGGTGAGCACTAATCCAATACGACTGGTGAACTTATAACAGGAAAATCCGGTTGTTGTTGTTCCGTAGCTAAGTCGTGTCTGACTCTTGGTGACCCCATGAACTGCAGCCCTCCAGGCTCCTCTGTCCATGGACTTCTCCAGACAAGAATACTGGAGTGGACTGCCATTTCCTATTCCAGGGGATCTTCTTGACCCAGGGATCATATCCTGCATTGGCAGGCAGATTCTTTCCCACTGAGCCACCTGAAAAGTCCTTAAAATATGTCAAAAGTATCTTATATGCTTAAGTTCAATTAATCTTCAAGTTATCACAGGAGGTGGGTTCAATTGTTAATCACCATTTTCCAGATAGGGACTGGAGAAAGGTTAAGCAATCTGCCCAAGCTAATATGCAGCAGAGCTGAAATTTCCGCCCAGGCAGTCTCACTGTGGGACCAGAGTCACTGAGGACGGCTCTTCACGCCTGCCGCCACCTCTCTGCTGTGTCAACAGGACCTCCACCACCTCAAGCATCTGAATCTTCATGGTGAGCCACCTTCCCGGCACAGATGTCATAAACTTTTCCTAGTAAGAGATGGGCTATGTGCCCTCAGAGATGACATGAAAATCCTTCTTAAAGAAACTCAGGAAAAGGGGAGCCTCGGTTTATAGCCATTATCTTGAAAAGGTCCTGGAAGTGGTAGCTGATTGCACACTCAATGTGTGTCATGTCTGTGCTGAAACTCCTCATAAAACAGGTCACTCTGAACTCTTGTATGTTAAAAAACATAGAAACAAAATAGAATATCCAAAGGGAATAGATAAACATTTATTTTGGGCCTTGAAAACATGTTTAATAAGAAACAGGGGTAATTTGGTCCAGGAAGCAAAACAGATAGCAACATGATGAGTATTTTTATGAATGAGACACCTGGTTTATTTTTTCTCTTTTTTGGAGGGCAAAATAAAGGTGGTTGAGTGAAAGTGAAAAGGAAATCCATTTGTCCAATTAAAAAAAAAAAGAAAAGATTCACTTCTAATAAGAAAACCATCCAGAATGGAGTTGCTGGTATTGTGGTATAATGTGCTCATCCATTCTAGAATTATTTAAGCCATGAGTGAAGTAAAAAGTGGCTATTTTTAAAAAATACTCCATTTTTTATTATTATTTCCTAACAAACCTCTGAGATCTGACTTTGAGCACTAGATTTTATTTAATTTTCAATTAATTAATTTTGGCTATGCTGGGTCTTAGTTGTGGCATGCAGGATCTTTAGCTAAGGCATGTGAACTCTTAGTTGTAGCAAGTGGGATCTGGTACCCTGACCAGGGATTAAACCTGGGCCCCCTGCAACGGAAGTGCGAAGTTGTAGCCACTGGACCGCCAGGGAAGCCCCCAAATTGCTATTGCTAATTCATCACATCTCTGTGTCCTGCCTTTATTCTCTTCCTCTTCTTGGCCACTCTGTGCAGCATGTAAGACCTTAGTTCCTCAACAAAAGACCAAACCCATGTCCCCTGCATTGGAAGTGAGGAGTCTCAATCACTGGACCTCAAGGAAAGTCTTTAATTTTCTTCATTTTTGATTAAGGATTCTCTTCATTTAAGGTAACTTAATTTGGGTAAAGAGCTTAAACCCTGGTTCAAGTGGCAGCTACCACTAACCAACTGTTAGTTTATCAAATCCTCCTCAACTTCTGCCCAGGTTCCATCCTGATAAACCCATCACAAGCTGTAAATAATGTCAGCTGAAAATGCATTTAATACACCTAATCTGCCAAACATCAGAGCTTAATGTGCTCTACCTTAAATGTGCTCAGAACATTAACAATAGCCTACAGTTGGGGAAATCATCTAACACAAAGTCTGTTGTGCAGTAAAGTGCTAAGTATCTCATGTAATTTACTGAATACTGTATGAAAGTAAAAAAAAAAAAAAAGAATGGCTATATTGCTGCAGAATGGTTGTTACTGGATCAACTGTCCACTCATGTGATCAGGTGGCTGATTGGGAACTGTGGTTCACTGCCCAGCATCAGGAGAAGAGTATCGTAAACATCAATAACTCAGGAAAAGACCAAATTTCAAAGTCGCAAGTTTGGTTTCTACCAAACACGTATCACTTTCATTGTAAACAAAAAATCATCACTGTGAGTTGAGAATCATCTGTATTAGTTTTCTAAGATGTTGAGCTAGTTACCTCAATACTCTCATCTCTAAAATGGAAAGAATAAAATCTCACCTTACAGGGCTGTCTGAAGATTAAAAAGCATATTGCACTGTGACTGTCAGATACTATGACACGTCAATGACCTTAAGATATCACTGATTCTAGGAAATACCAGTATTTTGTGTATTACTAAATGGAACAATTAAAAATTAAACTGTTTCCTTGTCACTTAAACTCTTTGTTCCATATTTTATAAGAAAAATAGTGATTAATATATTCCTAAATCTTCCTCCCATTTAGACTGACTCATCAGAAACCTTTTCACATCAGAGTCATTGATGTTTTTTCACCAAATATCATCATCTGTGTTTATCAAAAGTGTTCATAATACCATGTCTCTAATGAAGTGTTCCGGTATTAAAACCAGGATTTTGTTTCTGGACTGTCTTGCTGGGTGTGTGATGGGCAATCCTCGTCTCCAGTGCTAGTAAGAAAACTGGGCTTCAGCATGTTACAGTAAGCTTTATTTCTCAGGTCTTATAAATCATATGATTTGGCTTTGTGTGAAAATAGGAGGGTGCAGACAGTCCTCCAATAGTGAATATTTTCTTCTCTACTTGTTATTGCTGTTCAGTTGCTAAGTCATGTCCGACTCTTTGTGACCCCATGGATTGCAGCATACCAGGCCTCCCTGCCCCTCAACGTCTCCCGGACTTCACTGAAGTTTCATGTCTATTGAATTGGTGATGCCATCCAATTAATGGACCTCAATGTCCTATTCTGTGCCTTTCTAGATGATAGCATTTAGTTTCAAAGTCAAATAATATTTTTGAAGACGGTGTAAACAGCAATTTGACTCAACAGATGCAGTTCCAACAATGTACATACTAACTCAGAGAACAATCTGAACAGTTCTGACCAAGTCCATACCCCGAACAGATAACGACAACTCTATCATGACTATTGTTTGCCTAGTGATTGAGAGATGGGAGGTAAATTTCAGAGAAGTAAGAATATGAAAAGACTGCATTTTAGAATTGGTGAAATATGGTATTGTTTGATTACTGTATTGTAGTCTTCCTCAATGGTCAGGGAGTGTATGTCTTAACATGTACCCCTGCATCTACATAAAAGAAGGACTCAATAAATGTTTACTAGAATAGAGGCTGGCAGGCACATTACAGAAGGGATTTTCTAGGATCATCTAGGGCTGCTGCTGCTGCTGCTAAGTCGCTTCAGTCGTGTCTGAAGTCGTGTGCGACCCCATAGACGGCAGCCCACCAGACTCTGCCATCCCTGGGATTCTCCAGGCAAGAACACTGGAGTGGGTTGCCATTTCTACTGCTAAATTACGTTTTGAACTTCCCATAGCAATTAAAAGCACAAGATGTGAGAAGGGGTGCAGATGTGACTATCATGCCTTGAAATGCAAAAGAACAGCTTAAATAAGGAATCACAAGCAGAGTGGCCCTGGTCTGAGGAATGGTTTGCAGTTCCGAGGCATCAGGGCCGGATGAGGGGGGACACACTGAGACGTGTCTGCGATCTCCCGGGTGTGTCATCTCCACAGCTCTTTGGGGACTGGCCACCTCAGTGCCAGCCTCCCTTCCCCTTTGAACCAAAGCAGAGACTAGGGCTCCCCAGAGCTGGGTAGGCAGAAGCCCCAGGGAAGAGCTGAGTCACACCATTTCTGGATGAGATGCCTGCCTGGGTGCTATTTTTCCTTTTCATCATTGCTGGTCTTCTTTTTGGAGGCTCATCATCCCACATTAGTTTTAATTAGTTGATGCAGCTCCACACCCCTCTCCCTACTGCTTCTCCTGATGTAAATGTGTCATGAGAATGAGAGCAATTTACTACTCTCCATGGGCTGAGAGGAGGCATGGATAAATTTGGGAAGCTCATTATAACTCACAGCTGTCAGTTCTCAAAGAAAAAAAATAAAATAAAAAACTCAAACCAGCAAGGACTTTGGCTTCATTATTCTGTGCTATGTAAAACTGATCATTAATAAATGAGCAATTATATTTCCCCTTTTGTAAAGTTGAGATCTTAACAGCATTGCTTTCACCGTGTCACTTCTCTGGGCAGATATAATCAATGGTTGCCTTTTGTCTAAATGACAAAATGCAAATTCCCTATCATGGCACCACCATATCCTCGCTTCTCAGTACAATCTGGTTCGGTCTCTCCTCTCCAGCCTCGCCTCCAGTCAACTGCATTGAGAAGTTGGCATTATAGCCAAGCATGTGAGCTTTAGCACTGATTACATGATTGGAATCTTGTCTTTACTACCATTACATTCATAACTTTTGGACAAGTAACCAAACCCCAATGTATTTCAGAGTTCTCATGTCTAAAGTGGAGATATGAGACTCATTAGCTTATGGGATAATACTATATTTAATCACTCTGACCCTATCTGACATACAGTTAATGTATATAAATGGTAACTATTATTATAACAAAAGCATTCTACTCTGCATTCTCACTTGTCTTGAGCCTTATCAGGCTTGTTCTTTCTATTACTCATTCTGTATTTGTAATAAATACATATGTATTTATATATAGCTACACAGGAGGTTACATACATATATACATATATAACTTTATACATAGTTATAAGGTTGTATATCTAATAGGATATATATGTAACTTTCTATGGTTAATAATTTCATATTATGACATAAAAGTAAAATTAAAAGAAATGATAATATGAATGATAGGAAAATAATATGAAAACCTGACATATGAAAGACATTTTCAAAGAACAGTAAATATAAGTATTTTATAAAAGTGGAAAGTAACTCTTTGGTTTAAATGACTAGCTAAAGGTGACCTGGCTGGTTAATGACAGAGTCAGGTCTAGGAGTCTAAACTCCTAGTACAGTAATATTCATATATTCCAAATTTGATGAGGCAATTAGAGGACAAAAACAGCCTGTCTGAGTTCTCTACAGAATCCAATATTATGTCTGGTATTTGCCCACGGTGGGAGCTCAATAATATTCTGCTTGAACCTTACAAAGAACATGGCAAATGTATAACTGCTTTAGGTATAAACCAAAAAGAAGTGAACCTGAATAGAGTCCTGATACAAAGGGAAATGGATTCTTACCCAAAGCAGAGCTTTGGAGTTTTGCTTGTATTTGTCTTATAAATACTGAACAAATAAAATAAGGGGGTTTGAGAAATTTCTGTTTTCTACTGGCTTTGAATTAAACTTTGTTTCAACTCCTACTACTTGAAAAGATATACTAACATAAAGAGGACAACACAATTAATTCTGTAGTCTTTAAATTTCCATTTTCTCTTTCGGTATTTTTAAGCCTTCTGGCAAAAATGACATACTACATAATCCTAGGCTTTTGTTATAAATTAATGTCTTCTGCATTGCTTTTCTAATGAATTTTGTATAGTACTTTCATATTTTACTAACAGCTTTCTGACTAGAAGTGAAAGATGAAAGTAAGAATTCATCATTTCAAGCTGTTCATTTATTTATCTACATAACAGTTTTTAAAAAGGTAATAATTATTTGATACATTCTATCTCAGTTTGCTGAAGGAGATTACTTATAAAAATGTTCATTTATCTTCAGTGATGTGGAATTCAGTGCTAGATTTTTTTCTTTGCAATTTAGCTTTCAAACTTTGATTGTAGTGTATAGCTATGCTGAGTACTAACTACAGAATTCAGTTACTAATGACTTGACAATATTCTCATTTGCAAAATACTACACTTTCAAGACATAGATCTGAGCAGACAAATACCATGCTCCATGCAGATACCCAGTCACACTAATGATAGGTACGTGTTGGTAGCTGGGACAAGTCTCCTTGCTGCTTCTTAGGACATTAATCATGTACTATTAAACACTGGGAACACCTTTCTTTTCCCTCTTCTTCCTCTTTTCAACACAATCTTCTCTGGATAAGATGCATTAACTATGTGCTTCAGAATAACATGGGAAATGTACTCTAATTTGTGCTTTTATTTGGGAAGAAAAAAATTCACGTGACTTTTCTTTTAAAGTTACTTTGAGTAAAAGATGTACCTGTGCCCAGCACATAAACACTTTATTATGGACAAAAAAAGACATGATGCCAGAATTATTATGTAGATGGTCTGCAATTCCCAGAGTGTCCCAGTTAAGAGTCAAGAGCACTGGAGTTATGGATCTGGCTCTCTATTAACAGACATATTTCCTAAAACATGTGATTAAATTTAACAGAAAGAATATCATCCGTTTGTAGCATTCTACTCTCATGAAATGAACAGAAGTGGGTAGACAGGGATCTGACCTTAACCTATCTATGTTTGGCATACCGTTTCCTGGTACAACAGTTTCATAGAACAGTGAGCAATTTGATTAGCTGCTCATGCTTCAGAAATGTGGCTAAAACATGGTGGGGACAAAAAATCTCAAGATGTCTTATGACCAGTATTTTAGTTCTCTGCTGAAAACCCTGTGGCGTCCTATCTGAAATGAACAAAAGCCAAGGCCCTGAATGTTCTGGGCTCCCAGCTCCTCTAACCTCTGCTTCCCTTTCTCCTGGGTACCAAGCTGCTTCAGCTATCCTGGCCTTGCTTTCCTAAGCACAGCAAGCCAACTCCCACCACAAGACCTCTGTTCTTCTACCTGGAGAATTCTTTCCTATACAGATGCTCTTCTCTCTTCTCTTTATTTATACACTGCTGATGGGTCACCTTTCCACAGAAACCTTTCCCTCACATTTCCTACTGGACACACTCCTTCTTTAGTTTCCTGCATAGCAGTGCTATGTTATATATGTTATATATTCTTTAAACTGGTTTGACTAGAAAACAGTTCCCAGGGAACAGACACTTGCTTCTGTTTACCACTGTATTTCAATATGTTGCTCAAAATGTTCCTGAATGAACAAAGGAATGTAGGAGATGAGTGATACAGAGGCTGGATTTGCAGTTATAATACAAAGTAGCAAATATACTCTCATAGATTTCATAAACTGTGGTACAATGATACTTAATGTTAGCATGCCAATGGAAGATGATATGAAAGAGCAATAAATGTTAACCATTTTAGATGGTGGGGGTGGGTAGGGGCAGGTGTGGGATAACCAAAAATTTAAAAAAATAGAAATTACTGGAGTTAGCTATAAATTATCTGGGAAGGTAAAGAAAATGGATATTACATTCAAGACACAAATCACAAAATTAACAGAGAAGCAAAATATACCAGAAATGGGAGGCTTCATCTACCTGATGAAGTATGGGCCTAAATTTGACTTGCTATAAATTTCACTGCAGAGAGTTTGAGCAAATAGAATAACTATTACTCTCTAGCTGATTTTCACTTACAGTATGGAGGTGGTCAGTGAATTAGAAATGATAGGGAAGAATGATGTCACTGAACATTTAAGACAATGAGAAAGGAGAAAACTAAGAATAGTTCAAACACGTACTGTAGACTTTTATAATGAGTAACAACAGCGATAATGGTAATTATACCTGTCACTCATTGAGTGTCCATCACAGAGCCAGCACTGTACAGGGCCATGTAACTTCCTTTAAGCTCCACAATCCCTCCTTTTAGCCCCTACTTTTAAAAAACTAAGTAAAATACCTTTAAAGAATTGAAGTACAGCTGATTTACAATGTTTCAAGTAGACAGAAAACTGATTCAGTTAAACAGATATATATTTCAGATTGTTTCCATTATAGGTTGTTACAAGATATTGAATATAGCTCCCTGTGCTATACAGTAATCCTTGCTATTTTTCTATTTTATATACAGCAGAGTGCACCTGCTAATCCCAAACTCCTCATTTACACCTCCCCGCTCCTTTCCTCTTTGGTAGACATAGATTTGTGTGCTATGTCTGTGAGTCTGTTTATCTTTTGTAGATAAGTTCATTTGCATCATTTTTTAGATTCCACAGATAAGTGATATCATATGGTATTTGTCCTTGTCTGACTTAACTTCACTCAATATGATAATCTCTAGGTCCAACAATGTTGCTGCAAATGGCACTCTTTTATTCCTTTTTATGAATGGGTAACAGTTCCCTGTATCAATGCATATATACTACACATTCTTGACGCATGCATCTGTTTATGGACACTTCCATGCCTAGGCTGTTGTAAACAGTGTTGCTATGAACACCGGGATGTATGTATCTTTGCAAATTAATGTTTTCATTTTTTCTGGATATAAGCCCAGGAGTGGAACTGCTGGATCATACGGCAACTCTATTTTTAACTTTTTAAGGAACCTCCACACTGTTCTCCATAGTGGCTGTGCCAATTTATATTTCCACCAACAGTGTAGGAGGGTCCCCTTTTCTCCACACCCTCTTAATGTTTACTTTTTGTGGATTTTTGATGAAAAAACAAAAAGAAAAAGGCAAGCACCTTTAAGAAGAACTTTATACACAGTCAGATAAGGGAATTTACACTAGAAAAAGCCTCAGGCAGGGTGGCCATGATACACGAGTGAGGAGGCATGGAAACCCCTGGAACTCAGCTGTGCAAGACCCCTTTGGCTGCATGTCTTGACCCCAACTCTGGTCTTGCCATCCTTTCTACGTTGCCTCTGGTCACTTGTCTTTCACAGCTACTCCTTCAGGAAGCTTCCATACTATCCTTGAGGCCTAATGTCTCAAGGATCATGCTCTGTCATCAGTTATTTACTCTGTCTCACATCAGTGGAAAAGAATCTGCCTGTCAACACAGGAGACATGGGTTTGATCCCCAGGTCGAAAAGAACCCCTGGAGAAGGAAACGGCAGCCCACTTCAATATTCTTGCCTGGGAAATCCCATGACAGAGGAGCCTGATGGGCTACAGTCCATGGGGTCACAAAAAGAGTAGGACCTGACTTAGTGACTACAACAAGAAGGACATATATTTCTGACTTTTCTACTGGTTTCTTCCCCTTTACTTAGAAACACCTGAGTATCTTCCATGGTGAAAAACTCTTTGCTTGACTCTGTAATCTCATGCTACTCACATGCTTTTCTTCTCAGTCACGCTACCTGCAAGAGTGATGGACCTGGGTGCCTTCCTTTCCTCTGCCCTCTATTCAGTCTCCACTCACATTATCAGGAATGTCTTGGTCCCGGCCACCCTGCTCCCTTTCTACGGACAGAAAGCACCAGTTACTTCCTAACTCTCAAGCCCCGCAGGCATTCTCCAGTTCCCTTTTCCTCAGCTTCCACTAACACGATCCCCTCTTTGCAGTTTCCGTCTTGGTTCACTTGGGATGCTATAACAGAATACCAAAATCGGACTAACTTATCCAACAGCACATTATTTCTCACAGTTCTGGAGGCCTGCAAGTCCAAAGTCAAAGCACTGAAAGACTCAAGTCACTGGCAGATTTGGTGTCTTATGAGGGATAAATCTGAGAGGCTCCTTGCATCTTCCTGCTGTTTCCTCCCACAACAGGAGTGGAAGTGGGCTCTCTAACATCTCTTCTATAAAGACACTAATTCCATTCATGAGGCCTGCACCTCCCAACAGCTCCACCTCCAGATACCATCACATTGAGGATTAGGTTTCAACTCATGAAATCGGGGCCAGGAGTGAGGGACCCAAACATTCTGACTGTAGTCATGCTCCACTTAATCCTCTCTCACTGCTCAGGCTTCCCTGTGGTCCTTTTTCCTTTCATTGTTCCTTAAATGGATGCTTTTCCCCAGCTTTGTCACGGCCTCTCTACTAGCACTCATTTTCATTTACCAATGCCAGGCTTCCCAGGCGGCTCCGTGGTAAAGATCCACCTGCCAGTGCAGGAGACGCAGGTTCCGTTCCTGGATGGGGGAGATCCTCTGGAGACGGACATGGCAACCCACTCCAGGATTCTTGCCTGGAAAATTCCATGGACAGAGGAGGCTAGTGTGCTGCAGTCCGCTGGATCACAAAAGAGTTGGACGTGACTGAACAACTAAACAACAAAAACATAATAACTCCAGAGTAGCAAGTCTAATCGAGGCCTCTCAGCTGAACTCTTGAGAAATGCATACAGAGCAGTTTACTGGGTAAGTCTGCTTAGGTCTTTCAGAAGATACTCACCTTCAACCTGTCTACAATGAATCCACTGTCTTCTTACTGAAACCTGTTCTACAGAGATATTCAGTCTTGGATGGTGGCATCACCATCTATTCAGTCACATAAACCACAAAGCTGAAAAGCATCCTAGATTTCTTTTTCCCCATAACTTCCTACACAAATATTTCATTCTTCATTTATTTTTGGCTGTATTGGGTCTTAGCTGTGGCACAAGTGATCTTTCCTGGCTACGTGTGGACTTCTCTCTAGGTGTGGTGCACGGGCTTAGCTGCCCTGCAGCACTGGGATGTTAGTTCCTTGACCAGGGATCAAACCCTTGTCCCCTGCCTTGGAAGGCGGACTCTTAACCACTGGGCAGCCAGGAGGGTCCCCTCAATCACTTCCTTCCTATCGAGTCTTAAATATTTAATTAAACCTCATCCTTTCTATTGCTGCTGTTGCTTTCTCTGTCTTGACTTAGTTTCTTGTCTGGACCACGTTAATGACATTTTAGATGGTCTTTCTGCCTTCAACATTTTCCCCCTCCAGTGCTAGCTTCAGAGTGATGTCCAGATGAATAAAACATAATAGTAACACCACAAAGGAGCAAACAATTTCCTTACAAAATATGCTTTGGAGTGTCTGTACACAATGAAGTCTCAACTGCTTATTTGTAGTGTATGAGATGTCTCCCTTCCAAACTCTTTAGTCTCTCTTGATATCTGCCTTCAGCTCTAGTAGTTTTCCAAACATTCCAAGGTAAAACATGTCTCTACTCCTTGGACCACATGTTATTCCTATGTATAGAATGCCCTCTCTAAACCTATGTGCCAGATAAGCTATTTGTCTTTTAAAACATACATCAGAATCAATGTCTCTTGAACTATACCCAGAGTCACTCACTTGGCAGCCTCTAACCTTTGCAAATAGTTTTTATTTTACACTATCATATGTTTCATAATAGATTTACTTCAGTATCTATAACATCTAGTAGATTAGGATACCATTTAGGGCAGAGGCTATATATTTATCAGTTCTGTGAATGTGAATCTTAGGGAAGAGGCTATATATTTATCAGTTCTGTGACTGTGGATCCTAGAAACTTAAATGTTCAATAAATATTTCCCAACTGAATAGAAGAATGCATATTCTATGTAGTCCACTTTAATCTACTTCTCTGAGGTTTACTATTACACTTAAGGAAACCTCTTTCATGGTACTGCCTATGCTGGGAGGGATTGGGGGCAGGAGGAGAAGGGGACGACAGAGAATGAGACGGCTGGATGGCATCACGGACTCGATGAACGTGAGTCTGAGTGAACTCTGGGAGATGGTGAT